>QEPC01009174.1:2205532-2220608 GCA_003113815.1 Sphenodon punctatus | reverse complement strand
CGCCCTCCCATGGTCTCGTAGGTATGGAGTCTGGGTGTGCTCCTTGATTCATGGCTCATCCTGGAATTTCAGGTTGTGGCCGTGGCAGGGAGCGCGTTTTGGCAGTTACATCTTGTCCGGCGGCTTCGGCCATATCTCTCAGACTCTGACCTTGCCACTGTCAAGGCTGGATTACTGCAATGCGCTCTACATGGGGTTGCCTGAGAAGCTGGTCCGGATGCTTCAGCTGGTGCAGAATGCCGCGACCTGTCTCCTTACTGGGGTGGACCGCAGGGAGCACATGACACCTGTGCTCCGGGGTCTGTACTGTCTGCCTATAAAGCACCGGGCTAGGTTCAAGGTGCTGGTTTTGACCTTCAAAGCCCTTCACGCCCTGGGCCCTGCCTATCTGCGGGATCGCCTCACTCCCCATGTGCCCGTGCGACCCCTGAGATCATCCATGGGGGCCTTTTTAGAGGTTCCCCGGGCGAGATGGGTGGCCACTGATGTGAGATCTTTTTCAGTGGCTGCCCCCGTGCTGTGGAATTCACTCCCGGAGGAGGCTCGGTTGGCCCCCACCCTCCTGTCGTTTTGATGTTTGTGTAAAACCTGGCTGTTCCGACAGGCTTTTGACGAGGGGGGGGTAGGGTTTTGGGGTGGGGAGGGTGAGTTTTTATGATTTGTTTTAAAATTTGTTGATTTATTTTAAAATGTTTTATTGTTAAAAAAAATGTGTGTGCTGTTTGCCGCCCCGAGCTGCCTTTGGGCAGGATATAAGTTTTAAATAAATAAATAAATACAATATGGGACCGAAAAGCCAAGAATGTTCAGCTTATGCTGAACCCAACACATCCATTGGCTAGGGCTATTGTTGCTGAGCAATAAGAGTAGCAGGCCAGGGGGGCTCAAAAGAGTCAGTCGTAACCAGAATTTAGTGATGGGCTCCACTTCACTGACTGGCATATAGCAGAACTGAAAAGGGGACATGATTGTTGGTATGGAATGGCTTCCACTGGAGGACAGTCTAGGAAGATTAAGGCTTTTCAATTTGTACTGGAGATGAGGTAAGGGGGATATCACAAGGCTATTCTCAGGGTGCAGTCTCCATCAAATAGCTCAGCTCCTGTTGACTTTAATAGATGGAGGGTTGAGTGGTGTGGGGAAAATAAATAGAAAACTGATGTTTACCTTCTCTAGTAATACAATGCTTAGAGGGCACCTGATGAAATTAAAAGAGAGCTCTTTTTTGCACAACATACAATTAACCAATGGAACACATTGCCATGGGATGTTGTGAAGGTCAATAGTATAACTTTGGGGAAAGGTTTGGATAAGTACATGGAGGCCAAGTCTAATTAATGACTTTTAGGTAAGATAATCAAGGGATGACACATCAGGCTCGGAACTGACTGCTGGGAATAAGCAACGGGATTGCTCTATGATTGCCTTGTCACTTTCCTTCAAGCAGATGGGACTGGCCATGGTTGAAAATGGGATACTGGACTCAAAGAACCACTGGTCTGGCCCAGTATCACAGTCCTTATGTTCTGGTGTCAGAGACCTGGGAAATTTGTAATCCACTGCTGCATTGTCTGTACAATCTCAATTTTGTTGGGTTCCTCCACATATAATGGTCTGAAGTAGTTAAGTAACATCGGGTATTTGAAACCCCTATTAGTAATATGCTTTGAAAGATCCTCCATTACTTCATAAATAAATAATATTGTCCATGTTCTGACTGCCCCAGATGAGTAAACTGCATATCTGGCTGAGCATAATCTGCTCGTTGATTTATGGATTTAGAGATCCCCAAAGAGAGTCACAAATCCACTCCTTGTCCCTAAGCACTGGCTCTTGCATTTGGATTCCAGAGTTTGCTGAAAGATGTGCAATATCACATGCAGCCAGAGAGCTCCCTGTTGACTGTAAATCTGAGGAGGGGTGTGAGTGTGGAACAACTTATGCTCAAGAACTGGGGCTTAAGTAGGGCTGCTTAAGATGGTAGGATGTGAATAACTGGAGCAGAGGGCAAAGAGACCTCCCACTTCTGTGTCCAAACAACTCCCCCTTCAGGGGCTTGTTCTCAAGCACAGATGTTGCAAAATCGAAACGCAGGTATTGGACAAAGCTGTAATTCGGGAGAACCGCGTAGGCTGCAGCTAGTCCCTTGAACACACACAGCTCATTCTGCTGCTTGATGATAAGCAGGCATACCTGTGACCAGGACACGTGCTTAACCTAAGAAACAGCTTTGGCAGCATGTTAGAAAACAATGTGCAATGAGCACGTTAGAGAAAATGAATCTGCATTGTTTTAAGACAGGCTGGTCAGTTTTCTGGAAAGAAAAATTGATTTGTTTTTAACTTTTCCCTCCTGAATTTTCAACATCTTAATTTTTTTAAAATGTTACTTAATAATAATAATAATAATAAATAATTAATACTAAAATTGATAGTTGTTTTACAGAAAGTCGGAGGTGAGATTGTGGTGGGAACGGGCTCCAAGCAGAAATGCTTCGTCAGAGTCTGGCTATAACAAAAATCTGTTGTCAAAGAATATTACCAACTCAGGGTACACGTGATAAATCAAAAAGAAGAAATACTTCATTCGTTGGCTTGTCAGGTATACCCCGAAAATATCAGGTGTTCATTGGAAAATGACAAATATACTATCATAGTTATAAGGGACAATTTAATAGCCCAGCTAGCACTCACTTAATTTTGTCTATGGTTATATGCAAGAGGGGTTTTTGGTGTTTCATTGAATGGAAGCGAGTGGCAGCAAGTTGTATATTGATAAATAAGCATAGGTGTACCTGAAGCTGGAAACCTCAGAATTAATGATTTGCACTGGGTGCTAGTATTTATCACTTCTATAACACCTTCTGTGCTCAAAGTGCTTTGCGATCCTTATCTAGAACTCCCTCACAGCAGCTCTGTGAAGTGGGTCATTATTATTCCCATTCTACAGATGGGGAACTTAAAGCTGAGTTAATGACTTGCTGAAGACCACTCATCATGTTCATTTCCCCACAGCAGTGGATTTTAGGGCACGGCTGGGGCCTAGCAGGATCGCTCCAGCAGCCCCTTTGAATATACCCTCTATGTTTCTGGAGTCAGCGGGCAGGACTTCATAGGTAGGTTTTAGTTGTGACGCACGCATGCCTTTTTAAAAAAGAAATAAATGGTGGGTGTTTTCAGATGTGACAATAGCCCGCATTTCCACTCTTTGACCCGTGCGGAATTCTGGGCTACCGTCATGTCAGAAAGTGCTGCCAGATGTTAGCTTGGGACATTCCCTGGGCAGTGTTGGCATGTAGCCCGGGCTGTGATTGGGGAACATCCCCAGTCACAGCCCAGGCTAAGCACCAACACCGCCCGGGGAATGGCTGTCCGGCTGGGTGTAATGTGTGCCGTTACATAGGAACACCTGTTTTACTTACCTCGGTCGGGGTCCCCGCCTGTTCCAGGCAGCCATTGGCCGCCATGGCTGCCTGTCAGCTGGGGGTCAGGCCACTCTGCACGGTGCAGGGGCGGGGGTGGGCAGACACATGTCCATGCGTCTCCCCACCCCCTCCCTGACCTGGCCACCGTCACGTTTGGTCAGCTGCTGGTCCGGCTCCCGGCCGGAGTGACCGCTCCCGCCACTGCACAAGGAAGTCTGTGAGAACAGCGGAAGCTGTCATGTTTGTTTTCACCCACTCTTCATTACACTGTTATGTTTCCCCAAAGTGTGGAGGATAGCTTCCCTCCTTTTAAAAATTAGGGGGCCTGGCTCCCTGGCTCTCTCAGTTTCAGCACCTCTGCCATGAGGCAGTCAGGTTGTTAACAACTGAGAAACTGATATAATCCCCCCCACCCCCTGTCTTCCCCAGATCCCACTATATGAACAACGTTAATATCCTATTGTATTCTGATATCCAAGTCCTCATGCATAGTGTGGTTAGTTGTACCATGGGCAGAGGTGACTTTGTTTGAGGTTGTGGACAGATCAAAGAGATTTGTACCTAAAAATAAAAAATGGGCCATACTTGTGATTCTTATTATTATTATTACTATTAGCTTTTCCCCAGAAAAGTGGCCCTGCAATTCAGATTGCAAAGTAACTGCGTGAATCAGAGCCTACAACAGGATTGATGAGAGGTGTCTTCGGGGTACAAGGTTTTGCCTCCACGTTTTCTCACAGCAGTGGATTTTAGTGCATACACCAGGGGTGGGCAAATTTCACAACGCCAAGAGCTGCACACTGAGACCTTCATGTGGCCAGGATCGCTTTATACACCACCTGTCTAGCACTCATGCATATACAGAAATGCGCTCTCACACGGGGTATTTATAGATGTGCAGCTGCTGTGCCGGCTACGTGTCCCAGGGAGGGGAGGCCTCCCCGGCTGGGACAGATCAGGGAACGGAATAAATGTTTCTTAAGAAGGGGTGAATAAAAGGGGTGTGGTGAGTGACAGGTGGCCGGCGCCCCAACCGCTACCATGACGGGCAGCCATGGCTACCAATATCAGCTGTTGGGACTGGGTTGGCGCAGAAATAGACACACCCACCCGGTTCAGCCTGCTATGGCATGACTGGGCAGCCCTTGGGCCCGTACTGTGGACCCAGTTCCTTCCAGGCCCATATTTCTGGGCCAGGTATCTACCCCACCAGGGTCTATACCAGGCCACATCTGGTGGTCTGGTACGCATGGGTGAGGTAGTGGCCCAGGTGGAACGTAGCAGGCCGAACTGGGTTAGTGTCATGTCTATTAACACCCACAGTCTCATGTTCAGAATTAGAGCTGCACACTCATGCACACACAGAAACACTCACTCATGCACACATGCAGTCACAAACGCAGTATTACTCTGGGTGCAGTCAGAAGAGACACTGGGAAGGCTACCATGACTTGTGCAGCTGGACCATGTGATGCAGTGTATCATGTGATTGGCTGCTGCCAAATGTTCCCCCTGCCCCAGGACGGGATGAGCAGCCGACTGCTACATGCTGCGTCCTTGGGAAAAGTCTGAGGACGCGTCACGTAGCAGGCTTACTCCCGTTTTATTTATTTATTCAAATTTATACACTGCCCTTCCCATAGAGGCTCAGAGCAGCTTACAATCCAAAAAAACAGCAACAATAGTAAAACTAATGCAAGAAAAACTCTCACCCACCGCTCAAAACCCCCACCTTTCCCCACAACCCTACCCAAAAACCCAACCAACCCCTATCGCTGCCCACCAAATGCTTTTTCAAATAAAAACATTTTACATGGTCTCCGAAGATACTTAGGCTTCGGCTCAGGTGAACCTCCTGGGGAAGGGAGTTCCATAAAACCGGGGCAGCAACCGAGAATGTACGCCTGTGCACCTCCATCCTATGGACAAGGGTAATAGATGGAATGAGATAAGGCTGCCCAAGGAGTGGTTCCCCTTGTGCTGGGGCCCCTTCTGCATCACCATGAGGTGAGCTCCACAGTCAGGCTCTGAGCAGTGGGCATTGTTGTCTGTTGTACACTGTCACGTTATGGCCAGGGCAGGAATTTGATCAGGCCAGGGGAAGGAGGAGGGGCAGGACCGGGCACCTGCTTGTGTGGCTGATGCCTTGACCCACCCTGGCAGGATCTCTGGCAGTGGCCTGGCTGCCCTGTGGGGGGTGCGGCTTGTCTCCCCAGCTCCACATGCTGGCCCCCACAGTGTGGTGTATGTGCTTGCCCGCCAGGGGGCCATGCAGGTATCAGGCTCCTGCAGCTTCTGTGGTTGCACTTCCTGCCTTTCTCACACAAAGTCGCACGGAATCACACTCTAGCATACAGTCCTAGATGAAGAATCACTCTCTTACACACTCACTCACTCACTCACTCTCGAACAGACACACACACACAGACTCATGCAAGCACACAGAGTTGCACACGCAGACTTGCGCAAACACACAGATTCATACACATACATGAAGAGGCTTTAGGGAGAGCACAAATTCCTAGCCAGGGCAGCCCAGCATCCTCTGTTCACCCTCAATAGGCAGCACAATTCTGCCTTCCCTGACACCTGGCCAGCTCATGTCAAGTGACATGTAGGGTCCCAGCCACAGCCAGGTCAGCAAGAACTGCAGTTGAAGTGCTCATGAGTTGCATGCAGCTTGTGAGCTGTCATTTGCCCACATCTGGCACGTATTTCTGTACAGCTGAAGCCAGCATGTCTCCATTTCCCAAGCTTCACTATTTGAATGAATTGTTAGCAACATATTTGGCTCAGGAAGAACCTAGTAAGAATCTAAATTCATTTACTTAAGTATACTGTGAGTAAATGCTGTGCACAGTGGAGAAACAGTGGTCCAAACTGAGGGAGAAAGACGACCCCCCGAACAATCAAATAAGAACAGGGGGAAGGGAGAAAGGGACAGTCACGTCAAGTCTAGGCTGAGGGAGACAGTATCTGGCATGTGGCTCATGTTGCAGAGTAATAACTGATTTGCAATCAGTAAGGACAAATGCAGCTGAAGGTTTAAAAACAGAACTTTACTTAAGCTTTCTCAGGCACAGATCCTTAGTTGCATCTAACTAGTAGTAAGACAAAATGGAAACTGAGACAATGAGGAAGAAGGAGTGGCTACACAAAGGAATTCAACTGCAAAACCCCATCTCCTTTCCATGTACATATAAACTTAACAGCGCCATCTGGTGGGTCTATAGTCAATTACTGTTCTTAATACAGTAACTTTAACTTATGGATGTTGCATACACCAACACCCCTTCTCAACAGACAGAGGTTAACCTACTATGCCCATTTTACTTAGTAGCTTTCGGTGGCGCTCTCCTGCTAAAGGTTTTGTCAGGGCATCTGCTACCATGTCTTCTGTAGGACAATATTGCATGTCTATAAGTCCTTGTTCTTGCGAGTCTCTTAGGAAATGATATTTCACGTCTATATATTTGGTCCTCGGGTTTACTCTTTCCGTTTGTGCGAGTACAATACAGCCTTGGTTGTCTTCCAAAATTTGTATAGGGCTGTTCAGTTCTTTTCCCAAGTCTGTGAGCAATTGTCGTAGCCAAATTACCTCTTGACTAGCATGCGCGGCTGCAACATACTCGGCTTCTGTTGAGGAGAGTGCTACTGTGGTCTGTTTCTTGCTAGACCAACTGATGGGTCCCCCTCCTAGCAGAAATAGCCAACCACTGGTGGATTTTCTGTCAGAGCTGTCCCCAGCCCAATCTGCATCTACATATCCTGTCAGGTTACATCCAGAAGTTGCAGGTAGCTGCAGTTTAAGGTGTGCGGTTCCCTTCAGGTAGCGCATGACCCTCTTTACCGCATTCCAGTCTTTCTGACTTGGTGCTGATACTTTCCTGCATAGGATTCCTATTGCTGCTGCAATGTCTGGTCTAGTGATGGTGGCGATATACACTAGTTTCCCAATTGCGCTTCTGTATTGTCGGTTGTCTGGCAGTTGCATGCTTTGTTCTTCAGTCTCCTTCAGGTGGTTAGTTTCCATGGGAGTGCTTACTGCCTTGGCATCTTTCATTCCAAAACTTTCTAAAAATTCTTCTATTTTATGCCTTTGGTTGAGGAGATAACTTCCATTATCATCTCTTTCTACTTGTATTCCTAGGTAATGTGTTATGTTTCCTAGGTTTTTTGTCTCAAAGTTTTGATTCAGGGTTTTCATTATTCCACGGTCATCCCCTTCTTACTCATAGCATATCAATGTCATCAACGTAAATCAATATGAAAAACCATCTGTCATCCTGTTTCTTTGAATATAAACAAGGATCCACTTTACTTCTGATGAAATTTTCCTTTGTGAGTACTGTGTTTATTTTTGTATTCCATGCTCTGACTGCTTGTTTGAGTCCATATATGCTCTTTTTCAACTTGCATACAAGGTCTGGCCTTTCGGTGTCTTTGAATCCTGGTGGCTGTTCCATTTAGAGGTCTTCTTTTAGTTCTCCATGTAAGAATGCTGTCTTCACATCCAGATGTTTAACCTGCATTTCTGCTGCTATGCTCATTAGTGTCCTGATTGTGGTGTACTTGACTACTGGGGCAAACGTTTCATCATAATCTTTGCCATATTTCTGTGAGTATCCTTTAGCGACTAGTCGGGCCTTGTATTGTTCTGCCTTGCCTTCAGCATTGTATGTGATTTTAAATGTCCACTTACATCCTATGGTCTTTCTGCTCATTGGTAGTGTACACAGTGTCCAGGTTTGATTTTCATGCATGGACTTTATTTCTTCTGTTGCTGTCTTTACCCATTTGTTGTGTTCCCCTTCTGACATGTGTAAGATATCTTCCCATTCAATTCAGAGCTGCTGGCCATGTTTGCTTCCCTCCCCTCAGATTGGGATTCTGGTTCTTCTGTTCACTTAGTGTTAGTAGGCCTCCTCTGGGAGTTTCCTTTTGGGCCTCTTTTCCTTTCAGCTCCCTTCCAGTCTTTAGAGTTGGTCTGGGCTGTTCTGAAGAGGTCTGGGCCCATAACCTGTTGCAGAGTAATAACTAATTCACAATCAGTAAGGACAGCTGAAGATTTAAAAACAGAACTTTACTTAAGCTTTCTCAGGCACAGATCCTTAGTTGCATCTAACTAGTAGTGAAACAAAATGGAGACTGAGACAAAGAGAGGGAAGGGAAGAAGGAGTGGTTACACAAAGGAATTCAACTGCAAAACCCCATTTCCCTTCCATGTACACAAACTTAGCAGCGCCATCTGGTGGCTCTATAGTCAACTACTGTTCTTAATACAGTAACTTTAACTTATGGATGTTGCATATACCAACAGTTCAGAGGGGGATATCTCACCTCCATGTATGGTTGTCAAATCAAAATTTCAAAAATAAGAGAGACGATGGAGCTGAGGAGTTAGAATGCCCACAATGTTCTGTGGAGCTGAGGGGTCTGAAATAAAAGTCAACCTCCATCCTGCCCACCATGTATAAAGCACAACAGTTACTGTGGCCTACACAAGGAAGTGATGTGGCCAGCACCCCATCCAACTACCATTGGCTTTCCCAACTGAATGGATCAGATATCCATTCACAGCAGGGGTAGGCTGGAGGCAGCATGAGACCAAGCTTGACTTGAACCCACAGTTTTCAGGGATGTTACTGTACTCAAGAGCCTTAACCACTCAGCCACCACACCTCACTCTGAAATAAAGGATTCTATTTTCTTATTTTGCTTAGCTGCACGGTTCTATACTCAGGGACACAGTCATTATGCTCTGAAATAAGGGAGTCCCATTATGTTCTATGGAACTGTGGGGTTAGCTATAATAGGGACAGGTGGTATAGCTGCATGGGGGTTCACATGCCTGGGTGTCTCACTCTTCCCTGTGCAGCTGCATCTCCTGCTACTGGGAGAGAGAGCGAGGTGGGGTGGGGTGGGGTGCGTGTATTCCATCTCCTACACCAGGACCTATTCCAACCTAGCTATGCCCCACCCGTGGAGTGGTAAGTTTTTGCAAAAAATGCAGTTCCTTTAAAATATGGGGTCATCTAGTAACCCCTCCCATTCATCCCCCTCCCCCAGTTTTTAGTCCCCAACTATGTATACTCGGAAAAAGGTTTACAGAATAAAACTTATCTGAAATGTGCTGTTAGTGCATTTAATACACCTAGAATAAGATGAGTGCACTTTCATACAGCCTAAATAGTGCTTCCCCATTGATTTTTCTCCCCCTCCTATTTTTAAACTGCTATACATTGAATGTACGACAATGGCTCATTGATTTATTGTGAGTGTAGCAATGGGTTTATAACGGCATGAATCATGCAGATTGCTCAATTCACCACATGCCTTAATAAAAGTTTCACTTTAATAAAACAGAGCTAAAGCAAATATGCTCAGAGTCTGGTCTGACATTCCTTATCCATTACCCTGCCTCAGGAAATGATTACTATATATTTTACAGCAGTTACAGTAGGTTGGGGATCAGGATTAGAACATACTAACTACTGTGACATTGAGCAGCACTCCTGTGCGTATGGTTAACTCACACAGGGATAGAATGGAGCAGGTATATTCCTTTATTTCAGCGGTGTAAGTGTGACTATATCATATTTTTGGTAAGGTTAATAATTTTAAATTAAAGCTTCTCATAAGTTAAATAGTGCCTTTCAACAAGGGATCTGTCCCTGTGACTCCTATTAACAGAATTCTGAGTGCCTAAATTTAGCCTCGCAACATCCAGTGAGGTAGGTAAGATATTGTTAATCGTATTTTGTGGAGGAGAAACTGAGGCACAAATCTCCCAAATCCCAGACTAACATCCTAACCATTTCCTCTCATCTCAAAGCACTTAATGTCTTTTTCTCTCTTCATCCCCAAGAGGTGAGTGAGTGTCATTGTAAAAGATGGTCATACTTTTTGGTGTGGCTATTGCATCATTTTGGCTAATTTTCTGGTTTTGGTACAACATACATGCATTCTTGTGGGAAAAGCTGATCTCAGAAATGTCTTTCCTTCTAGTTAGAGGTAC
Source organism: Sphenodon punctatus (assembly GCA_003113815.1). Taxonomy (NCBI): domain Eukaryota; kingdom Metazoa; phylum Chordata; class Lepidosauria; order Sphenodontia; family Sphenodontidae; genus Sphenodon; species Sphenodon punctatus. The sequence goes on along the minus strand of QEPC01009174.1, from coordinate 2,210,166 downwards.
ATGGTCTAAATGACATCCCATGGGGGCAGCTATAATAGGGACATATGCCTGGGGACCTGGCACAGCTGCGTTCCTCTGGAGGGGAGGCATTCAATCTTCTGCACCAGGGCACATTCCAACCTAGCAAGGCCTTCTTGGCAAGCCCAAATGGTGAACTACGTTGTGGGACTAGCTTGTCAAAATGTAGCATCTCTCTATTTTCTAGCTCTCATTCAACACTGACTGGTATGCCGTGGGTGTACTAAATCTGGCTGTTTTCATTTTGATAGCACTTTGCAATTTATGTATTAATCCGCTCTCATCCAATGTTTCTATTTGAATATTTAACAATAGATTCTGTTTTAATGATTGGTTTATCACAAGGATAGATCTCTCTCATATGTGTGCATATAGCTATATTTCTTATTCCTGTCTATGTATGTGTGGGGGCGCTTTCTCACATGTTAATAAGCACCCATCGGCGCCACAGGGAAGTCCGGGACTCAAAAGACGTGCAGCTTCCGTCTTGTGAGAAGGGCGGAAAGGCGGATCTTTGCCAGCAAACATGCAAGTCCAGCAGACTGTCTTTTCCCTACCCTGCCTGACGCACATGTTTTCAAGCAAAGATAAGCATTTTCGTCATTCTCACGAGACTGAAAAAGCACGTCTTTTGAGTCCTGGACTTCCCTGCAGCACCAACAGGTCCGTATTAACACACGTGAGAAAGAGCTCATGTTTCTATATCTATATCTATCTACCTCTATATGAGTGTATGTGAATAATACATATAATGTATAAGGTGGGTGATCATCACATCCCATTTCATGCTTCATTTTCCTCTCCATCTCAAGTCAGGCACAAGACTCATTCAGGTAACATGCCTGCTTAGCCCACTTTAATGTCTCAATGTAAATCAACAGTGTAAAGTTGTCATAAAATGTTCCTTTAGACCTCACACTAGGCCTGCTCCCCTGGGTCAGTCCCGGCACCTGGAGGCTTAACATGTCCCTGCTTTATTCTATGCCCCAAAGTCTGTCCTCTTTCTCTGGGATCTCAGTCTTTCCCTTCCCTGGTGTTCCTCTCCTCAGAGCTACTGGCGCAGTCTTTTATTGCAGCCCTCCCAGCTGGCTTGCAGGTTCCCACCAGTAGCTCCCAGCTGGAGGTGTTTGGCCACAGCAGCTTGGCTGCTGACCAAGAAGGGCTGCACCCTGAGGCCACTTAGAGCTTGGACTCAAAGAGCCTAAATTTTCAGAGACAGACGGGGGCAGCCCCACACCACAGTGGGATATTCAGAGCTTCTCAATAGGGGCCTAACTCTCTTTCACTGATGTTCAGAAACGACCTGAGCTGAAGTGCTTAGGTCTATGCTGGGCAGTTTTGAAAATCTCAACTGTACAGAATACTTGTACATACAGCTTCACAAACAAGGATAAATATGCTACTACCATGGGCTGATAATTGAGGTATATTTCACTGCTGTGTGCGGCTTTTGTTTTATAAAGCTGGTACATAAATCAAATCAATAATTATATTAAATGCCTAAATGAATAAAATTCAGAAACTTTAATAAACAAACTGATATTAAGGGTCTATATTTAAGCTTTGGGGAAATAAGAAAACACCTCTTCCACCTGAAAAATTCTGTTACTCTCCGTCATTGCAGTGACTAGTTTCTCTGTTGCTATATTGCTGCTCCTAACATGTTGTAGTATTGGTAGCTAAAAGGAAGAGTCTTAATGTTGTTAATATTAAAAGGGAGAAGTATGGGTTAATTGTATTCTACTTGATTTTGCGGGTGTTTTTAGACAAGCCCCTCCCCACCCATCCCCACCCATCCCGCATGTTGCAAGGTCACATTGACGCCCTTTACAGCCCTGCAACAGGCATGATGGATGGGTGGTAGGTGGGTAATGGGTGGAGGGGCGCTTCTCTAAAAACAACCTTTGTCCTCTGATGCAGCAGCTGGGAATAGATAATGAGAGATCCTTACCTTGCTGAATGCAAGTGAATTCCAAATCCTAAATATTATCCTGTGTGTGATTGGATTCTCTATGTTTAGAAGTAGAGCTGATTTAGCAGAGCAATGTCACTTTTGTGGAAAATTCTAAAATTTCAAAATGTTTTTATTTTATTTTTAAACAAATGTTAACCTCTTCTCATTTAAAAATGCAAAAACAATCATAAAGAGAATCCAATGACACACAGTAAAAGCATATATTCGATATCTGCAGATATTATTATTATTGTTATGATGTGTCTGATCTGCATGTAAAAAGTACTCCCAGATATTATAAGGTAGATAATCCCTCAGACCATCCCCTCTCATGCCACCACCAATGAACAGAAGAAGTGGGAGGAAACAGGGGAAGAAAAGGGGATGTTTTATTTATTTGATGTTGTTTATTTTAAAGCATAAAAAGGCCCTTTAGGGCAGGAACCTGTCTCTAATCATGAGTTTCCAAAACCAGGCACATTGATTACGCTATATCAACGGGGACCCATGTCCACGGTGTTTTCCCTAATTGGCTGAAATGGGGGAAACGCAGTGAACACTGGTCCCTGTTTAATATAAATAAGAATAATGAAGAAGCACCAGGAGTTGAATCCAGATGGAGCTGGTTTCACATGCTCTCGTGAAAGACCATATGACTTCAGAACGGGATTTTTAAGTCAGTGTCAACTTTTCCATGAGGGCAGTGTTGATTAGCTCCACTGGGAGCTTCCCCCAGATCCTAGAGACTCTAAGTCAAAACTACCTGTGGCAGGAGGGGTGGGGTAACAAATTTTAAAAATAAAAATAAACTAATTAATTAATAAATTAATAAAAACCCAGAGTTGTTGGCCCAAACACAGAGACTTGACAACCCTGTGTAAGGCCTAACACCTCATGATCCCTGGGCATCCATCCTTGATTCTAGTAACATTGGGAAAATACTGGTAAATGTCTGGACTCTCAGGCTTGACACTTGGGAAAGATTTAACTAATTCAGATTAGTGTTTAACTCATACAGATGACAAAATTGTTCTAAAACAACAGGAATTTTTGCAATATAACTATGGGTATTTTCAGAGGTTACTTTACCACACTCAACCATGGTGAATCCCCCATGGTGGTGTATGGTCCCGTAATGTCTGGTTGCTCGCCGCCAGATGTTCACCATGGTGAACCACCGGCAGTGAGCAAAATAGCCACGCTTTCGAGGATGGTCCGGGCATGATCTCCGAAAGTGTGGTTAATTGAACCATGGCCCAGAATCGGCGGACGGTAACGTCTGTTACCACCGCTGATTCCGGGCCGTGGCCCAGACCCCGGATCAGAATCCGGCACAGCGACCAGATTGGTCACTGCGCCCGCCCGTCTCCAGGAGGGCGGGTGGCTGGGGGAGCATGGGGGGTTGGGACTGTGCAACCGCACATTGCGCCATGCAGCCCTGCCCCCCCATTCCCTGCCAAATCAGCCGGCACGTCTGTTGGACGTGACATTTTGATTCCGACGGGGAATCAAAAGGTGATTCTGTGACGCGACCAATAGGCGCCCCATCACGTCTGAAATCGCCCTATGTCGAGTTGCTATGTCACAAAAAATCCTGTTGGTTTAGGACAATTTTGTCATTAGCCCAGAATTTTGTCATGTACAGAACAGATTGGATCTTTCCCCAAGTAGGCTAAACTTGCTAGTTCCTCCACCTTAATTGAATGATACCCAGAGCCCTTTACTAATCAATGCCACATCACCTGATATCCATGGAGCTGTATGATGAGATGTAAATTAAAAACACATGCGTTTTTATTAACAATGTGGGGTGGCAGGAGAGGGGAGCAAAGTTTATGGCGGAATGAAGGCCACATGACCAAAACGTTGGATTCAGTAGATCTGGGTCTGTTTCCTGGGTCTGTCACAAACTTCTAATGTGAATTTAGGAAAGTTCTTTAATTCCTTTGTATCCCAGATTTCCATCTGTAAAATGAGAGAAATACTTTCTCTTATTCTTTGTTTCATATATTTAAACAGTTCGCTTCTTGTTGGCATGGCTTCAATCTTTCCCTATATGCTTGTACTGCAATAGAGTCCTGATCCTGGATGCAACTTCTAGATGATGCTTGTGATTAATTATTTCAGATTCTTTAGGTGGAATGAGTTCTAGTCAGAGCTCACAGGTTGTTGAAGGGAGAGGGAAGAGCTACTTGTCCCTCCCAAACTGGTTTTCCCATCAATAATTCTTAAATATGAAGCTTGTATTTCCTTGATCCTGATTTCCTGAATCACATTTATTTCTTTGCTCCTTCCTATTACTTCACTGTCTTGAAATCTAACTCTGGGTAAAAACCAACAAGAGGATAGCCCCCCTGAATTCCTGGTTTGGACCATGCAGCCCCCAGTCACATGTTTTGCATGTCCAGCCTAATAAATGGACAGCCCCCTGCGTGTGTCCATGCGCTTGTGGGCAGTCTACACTGGCAGCCCCAGTGAGAGTGAGAGCAGAGAGGGGACAGGAAGTGGTTGCTCCTCTGATGCTCTAGGATTGCTGCCCACGACTGTGTTGTTGTTGTTATTATTATTAACAAACATTTATATAGCACCAGCAGTGTACCTGGCACTTTACAAAGTAATAAAATAGACACGGTCCCTGCCCCTAGGGCTTACAATCTGAGAG
>QEPC01009174.1:2157849-2202919 GCA_003113815.1 Sphenodon punctatus | reverse complement strand
CATAGTGAAGGGCTGAAGGGAAGCCAACCACTAGCACTGAAGCTGCCCGGACCCGCACCGTGCTGCCACTGCCGCCGCCGCCAGGACAAGTAAGGCCATCTGGGTGGGGGGGGTAGGGCAATCCCTGGGGTCGGGTGGGTGTTAAACCACCCCCACCCCTGGGATCACCCTGGCTGCTGCTGGTGCAGGCTCCGGGTCACTACCGCTGGCGTGGCAGCGGCCCAGAGCCCGGACTAGCAGTCAGACTTCAGGTAAAAATAAAATTAAAAAAATCCAGGCTGGGCAGGGTAGGTGGGGGGTGTCCCCCCTTCCACCTGCACAGCCTGGATGGGGGAGGGAATGTGAGTGGGTTTTTTTGTTTTTTTTTACATTGCGGCGATTCATTTCAATGGCTGTAATGTAAAAAAAATCCGGCACGGGGAACCTGTACCGGTACTCCAGATTACCGGGTTAATCTGAAACTGCTGGTACAGCAAAATACCGGCAGTTTCGGATACCAGGGGAACCAAAATTCCCACCCCTAGTATATGCAACATCCACAAGTTAATGCCTTCTGTATTAAGAGAAGTAATTGACTATAGAGGCACCAGATGGCGCTGCTAAGTTTATATGTACATGGAAGGGAGATGGGGTTTTGCAGTTGAATTCCTTTGTGTAACCACTCCTCCTTCCCTTCCCTCTCTTTGTCTCAGTCTCCATTTTGTCGTCTTACTAGTTAGATGTAACTAAGGATCTGTGCCTGGAAAGTCTTAAGTAAAGTTCTGTTTTTAAACCTTCAGCTGCATTTGTCCTTGCTGATTACGAATCAGTTATTACTTTGCAACAGGTTTCACAGATGCCGCCCCGAAAATCCAGCCTTATTGAACTATACTTTGAAACAGATACTGCTGGATTTAAGTTCCATTAAAACCATTCCTGCAAACCCTATCCCTGCCTGCTAAAGCCCTGGCCAAAAAAACAGGTCTTACAGGCCTCAGGATTTAATTCAACATTCTTCCTAAGCCAGGGCATTGTGTGTGGCAGAAAGGAGAAAATGGGCAAAATAAATTTTAAACTAGGGGTACAATCCTCCACCCCCTTGAAGTCAATGGGAAAACACCCAACGGTTGAGTCATACAAGCAAAGCTTTGCAAACCACAGTCCTACAAGATCTATGAAATGGAGACAGAGTGGTCCCTGCACAACCACTGTGCTATAGGGGCATAACGTTGCTTTCCTCTCCTTAAATTGCTAGCGGACTTGCAGTAATGTGGCAAAGGCACAGGATCGATGCAGAAGCGGTACAATATATTGTGTGATGCATAGAAAACATAAATAAGAAGCAAGCTCAGATTTACAGATAGCCATGAAGTGAAATATGCGTTCCTTTGTACAGAGGCCCTCAGCCCAGGCCTTGCATCATGCTGCTTAATCTGGCCTGCAGCCTATATAAAGATACATAGATTATATAAAAAAAGGACTTCTTTCAGAATGTGATGTGAAAACTTGTAAAACATTGCCTTTGTCCACACAACATGTATTCGTTCAGGAATGTTAAGCAAACAGTGTCATGTTTCAAGTATTTCTCTCCTCTTCCCCTGCATTTTGGGATCCCAAAGTAAAATATATATGTTCCTAAGTAAGGTCAATAGAGTAAAGCATGTAAACAAGTCTCACCGAGACTTTCATCTTCAGGGAAAGAAAAGTGGATGTATATCTTAAGGGACATATATTCTTAACCATACGCACCTCCTGAGGGGAAGAAAACTTATCTTGGTTAGCCTTAAGAGACACCAGAGGGACATCAAGAAGGAGAGTTTAGGGTCATCTAATACAACCCTTTGCACTGAGTTAGGATTCACCATACCTAAACCATCCATATCAGGTACTTAGGAACTTCCCATGAAGGAGAGTCCACAACGTCTCCAGGCAACTTGTTCCATTCTCCAAGTGTTCCTTTCTCATATCCATCCTAAATCCACCTTCCTGAAATTTAAATCCACTGCCTCTTTTCACACCCTCAATGGCAGTGGTCACAATTGTTTCCAACTGCTTTATGGCAGCCCTTTAAATATTGCATTTGAAGACTTACCATGTCCTCTTCTTTAATCTTCTTCCCTCTAGGCTAACATTCCCATTTGAATGAAGATTTTTCTCATGTTGCTTGCATTTTAAACTCCTTACCATCTTTTTTCTTTCTTCTGAATCTTCTCCAGTTTTTCTGTATCTTTCTTAAAATGTGGTGCCCCAAACTGGACGCAATACTCAGATGACAGTGGGTGTTTTTAAACGAGCAAGGCAATTGGGGGGGGGGGGGAAATCCATGGCCACTGAGTGGCACGGTCATGGAGCACCCACTCAGATGCGCAGCTCCCTTCCAGAGTGGCTACCCCGGCCACAGAGACAAGCCACCATGCACTCCCTCTGCCACAGACCATGGGGGAGGGGGAAGTGCGCCAGCCTGGCCTTTGCAATGGACATGTCCCCAATGTGAGCACTGGGGAACCCAGACTCCCTAGCGCTCCTGGCCAGTTCTTGCAAAGGCCAGGTCCCCCACCCACAGTGCCTATGAGTGGTGGACCAGTTTGTTGGCATAACTAGCTGCCCCAGTTTATATGGGCAGGGGCTCTGTCACTGCTTGTTGCCACAAGGCTATTTGGCTTGCCCTGCACAGAGTACTCTGGATTTCCCGGCAGTGCTCCGTGAATGGCCATGAGTGTGTGCTCTGTGGCTGAAAGGAGCATGCATCTCCCTGCTCCACCTTCAGACGGGTGGCACGCTCCAAGGCTCCTGGGTGGCCATGTGAGGTAGCAGCTCATCTAAACACAGCCAGTGAGCCCTAACTAGGGATAATTAGGGCAGTGCTATTACTTACCATGCTTTGGTAAAAAAATATTCTGTTGATGTAACCCAAAATGGCCTTTGTCTTTTTTACAATGTCATATTACTGACTCTTGTTGAGTTTGCAATCCAAAGTGTTTCCAGATCCTTCTCAGCAGGGATGTAGCTATAGTTGTCCCCTTCCTTGAAGCTTTGGCACAAAAAGAAGCAGAGTCATGCCAAAGAAAGGTGGGGCAAAAGGATTCGCTCCCCTCCTTTATGACATGCCCCAGGTTATCCAGGTGTACCTGCAGAGCTTGGAGAAACTGGAGTGTCACCTAAAGCCTGTAGACGATGCATGAAAATCTGGAGTAGCAACCTTAGCTGCAGTCCAGTTAATATCACCTGTTCCACATCTGAGCATTTGATTTTTCTTTCCTATGTGTAGTATATTAATTTATAATTGAATTCCATTTTATTGTTGAATGCCCTGATCTTTCATGGGGCTCCAGGGAAGAGGATCACTGCACCTAGTTAGTGCAAGACTCTGACCACAGCAGAGAGTTCATTGCAGGTTTTTCTTTTACATGTATATATTTCTCCCATGCCGTCATCTGATGCACAGGGCACTCCAACTGCAGATCATTGCAGGATCTCGGCCTTAAAATGTGCAGTCTCTTTGGCCATCACTGTTTTCTTTCCTGCGAGAAAGAATGACAGCTATTGATAAAGGGTGGTAAATTACTGATGATTTCTTTGAAAGCAAAAGTTACCATACTTTGCATCGGGGCCTCAACTGCAGTCTGTGGATAAAGTTGTAATCCTGATTAATATTTGATATACTCTGCATGTCTTTGCTGTTGATTAGGGTTATGGGATTATATTTTTGTCTTTTGTCACACAAATAAAATGTTTGTGAACTGCTTAGCTATTCTCTCCTTTGTTGTCCTATTTTTAGTCATCATTATTGCTAGTTTGTGCCTTTGTCAGGGTGATTTCAGACGAGACGGGGCAGCATTCGCCCCGTCCTGGAATCACCCAAATGATTCCCCATCGGGATCACTCCGGCACATCCAACAGATGTGCTGGCTGATCCCGGCGGGGAATTGAGATGGGGGCGGGGCTGCGTGTTGCAACGTGCGGCCGCACGGCCCCGCTCCCCCACCGCCCGCCCTGTGGGGAGACGGGTGGGCGCCGCAGCCAATGTGGCCACAGTGCTCACCGAATTGACCACGGCCCGGAATCCCACTGGGGATTCCAGGCCGTGGTTTCCGTCCAGATGAGATGGGCCCCTTCATCGCGGCGGGGAATCACATTCACCATGTGATCAGCGCCGACCCCACCGGTTCTGCCGATTGCGTGGTAAATGTGATTCCCCACCACGATTGACTGTGGCAAACATCTGGGGGGAACTTCTGGTTCCCCAACAGACATTACGGGACCATTCCCCACCACAGGGTATTGACTGTGGTTGAGCGTGATCTCGTAACATCTGAAAATACCTTCATTGAATTTATAACTAAAAGTACTGGGTTTCCACTGTGTCTAATAATGTCACAATTTGGTGTGATGCTTTTGAATTAGAGCTGAAACAAATAGTCAAGGGGAATATCTTATTCCTTGAATTTGCTTATTTTGATCCAGATCCCACAAAACAGATGACAGCCCCTATTTGGTTACCACTTGGTTAGATATCCATTTCAGTTATTTCAGTATTTAGGTTATGTCATTTTGGACATGATTAGCGCTGTTGTGTTGTGTATGAGTTGTGCAGTAGCTGTAATGCTGGTTCTTTGCATTCCAAAATGGAATTTGACGTACAACCAGATTCCTCCAAATCCCATGATCCAAGGCCACTGCCCTCCTGGGTTTCACTCCATGTAATGCCTGATTGGGTGAGGTCTTTATTCCCTGTGTTGTGCCACCCTAGATGTCGGCATGTATCCTGATTTCCTTTTCCCAGGGTGATTCCAGATCATAGCCACATCCTCGGTTTATTTAAATGCTCAGATAACTATCCGAACATGCAAATAGTATCTGCAAATACAAAATGTATGATCCATTTCAGCTTAACAATGAAGTGCCAGATTTTCAAGTGATCACCCCCACATTGTTTAAGGACACTCTTTCAAAAGAGCTCCACTCCCATTTTGGCTCAACTCCCACTGTAACACACATGGTCAGAGTTTAAAAAAGCGAGCTCAGCATTCTGAGTAAGGGCTGGATCCAGATAAGTGCAGACTAGGGCTGAAATGGGTTGTAAATTGCTACGCACAGATAATACCGCAGTTTCAGGAACTGGTATTGGATTCCTGACCATTTCCTGTAGGGATGGGACACCGAGGAGAATACCGGATACTGGATTTACCGGTATCAGATCTCCCTGGTATTAGATTTACTGGTATCGGCATACCGGATCTTTAACATTGGCTGCTTTACCAGTTTTTTTTACATTGCGGCCACAATGTAAAAAAACCGGTAAAGCGGCCAATGTTAAAAATCCAGTATGCCGATACCAGTAAATATCGGATTAATCCGATACACCTGATTATCGGGTGTTTCAGATTTATCCGATACCAATATTCCCACCCCTAACTTCCTGATAACTGATACAGGTACTCAACTTCTCAAAATACTGGGAAGTACTATCATAATTTATCAACTATACCTTTAGTGTCTTGTTACCATTACCATCTTTCCAAGTTACCTGAGTTTCCATTTTACTTCTGGGTTTCTGTCCATCAGAAGTGAAATGCAAAATAAACCAGAATAACAGAGTTGATGATAGTAGCTGAGTAAACCCATCCTGGCCCACAGAGAATGTAGACAGAAATTTCATATTACACCAGTATTATGTCGGGAATGGAAAAGTGACAGAAAAGTGGCAAATGGTAATCTGAGAATCTGGTAAACTTTAGTGGTGAAATGAGAAATGGATGAAGAAGTTGACAGCTACTGTTCAGTTTCCTATTTGACCGAAACAGGAATGGATACCACAATTTCACCAGGAATTCATGTTTGCATGGATAGTGCAGACTATTTTGGCCACACAGGACCCCATGTGCTGGGGGACCCCACAACCCCCAATGCTTGGAGTCCCATGAGTAAACTTGAAATGATATGAGTGTGAGAAACACTGGTGTAAAATAGAGATCCACACAGCCTCAAACCTGAGGAGCCCTGGCCTACTGACAGCCAGTAGCAATTCAGGAAGGGATCTCCAATACATGGAGTCCATGAATAAGCTAGAAATAACAACATATGCATAACAGAGGCCTGTAATACAGGGAGCCCTGAGAGCCTATGAAAGGGATTTTATGTTTAACTGAACATCAAAAATTCATTGCAGTAACATTTTTCCTTATTCTAAAGACAAGTCAGTGTGTGTCCATCAAACATTCCTAGGTTAGATGGCTGCCATTTCCCACAGCACCCTACCCCCAGTTTCCCTGGATCTGGTGATTCTCTGAGTAAATAGGAATCCAACTGTTGTGGTGAAAGCCTTCTCTCAATAATGGACATTGATCTCCTTTGAAAATTTAGCCTTTTTTTTTCTTTAGGGGAATTCTGTTTATTACTAAACTTTTTGTTTCTAAGCTCAAGACCTTCCTGCTTTCTCACCTGAAGACACAGAGGTCCCAAAATCCTACTCTTGTTAAGTCAATGAGATATTTGTCATTGATTTAATTGGATACAGGATTGAGCCTTTAAACATAGTGTACCATTTCCTAACAAGATACATGTGTAAGATGTACTATAAGCTGCCACTGGTATATTGGCTAAGGGCTTCAGTAGTCGTGAAATCCTACTACTCAGGATTTCAGATGGCCTTTGTCAAATATTAACTCTCTCATTCATCTGTCTGAACAAGTCAGTGGGGAAGAATCTCCCACGGACATAATTGCTCTTCTGCTTCTTGACTTTGGTACTAGGAAGCAGTTAGTGTGACACCATAGTCTATTACAAGCAAATTCATAATAATTTATTTATTTTATTTATTTTCTAAATTTATACCCCGACCTCCTGAGGCCTGGTATGTATCCTCAATGGAAAAAATTGCCTTGTGTTGTTAGTCAAAGGACCTGTGATGATTACATTGGCCATTTTCACATGGACAGTCCCTCCCACCCTGGCAGGTGTGCGGGGTGTGTGTACTGGGTGTGCATCCGTGTAAACACCACAGGCGATGGGTATTTGTGTGCAGCGTGCGCGTGCTCCAGGCACACACCCATATCCACCCATCACCCACCCATCTACACCCACAGGGCCATCCAGAAAACCGGAGGTTTCCCTGTGGGTGTAGATGGGTGGGTGTCTGTGTAAAGGGACACACACCCACTGCGCGAGCACACCCATCCCCCCACCCGCCCCCGTCCATGTGAAAATGGCCATTATCCTATGGATTCTTTTTTATAGGATATTTCAGTAAGGACCTACTAGCAAAACCCAATAAACTTTCTTCAGTGTAATTTTAATAGATGATGATGCGGAGCTGGCATCCCAAAGCCATGAAGGTTATGTACTGGTATGTGATGAGGAGAAGGGAGCATTGAAAGATAGTGCCTGCCTTTGGCTGGGTTGTCAGGAAAGGGAATGGAAGTTCCAAAAGCTGTTAGGAGATGGAGATTGGGAAGGTTGTCAAATGAAGAGCAAACGGGCAGGACTCTGGGGGAGAAATGGAAGTGTCTTATGGAGAATATATGAGGTAAAAGGCTGCTGTTGTAAGCATCACTGTCCATGTCTTCTAAGCACTTCTCCTCTCCTATTACAACCTCCCATTAACTTGCTCCCTGTTAGCCTTCTCCAGTAACTCCCCCCCCTCCTCCTTTGTAAAGGACACTCCAAGACTTGAGTCATCCAGGTGCCCAGGTGTTTCCTCTCCCCCACCTTTGAACAACATTCACACATCATCCCAAGAGCAGATAGGGTACCTCATCATTCTACTGAAATCCAGGTTGGTGTTTTCTTTTGCCTCAGTTCTTGTGTCACTCATCCATGTCTGGGGAGGTTAACACTGCCAGACTGTTTTCAATTGCTGCTGCTGGTGCAGCTATGAGTGAGTGTGACTGTGTGCTGTGTGGGCTATTTATCTGGTGTACCATTTGTTTCCTTTACCCCTGACTTTTGGAAAACCTTCCATTTTTTTCTGCCACAGCTCACTCTCCTGTGCCTATTTATGGTTTCTAATCTCCGTTTTATAATTTCCTCTTCTCGGTACTGCAACCCCACTCACAACTTGACATCAGCATCTTTTACCCCCGCTTCCTCTGGTGGTACTATTTACTATGACTTCAGCGCCTTCTCTTATTTTCCCACCTGACTTGGCACCTGTTTCTGATTCCATAAATAAGCACGATTATGAAACATCTTGGACTGGTACTTGGTTGGCACAGGTGTCAAAACATTCTGTTCCTTCACAACTAACATATCAGTTGTTTAGATCTCCCCCCAAAAATCTATATTCTCCACAGCCTCTGTATGCTTTTACTTGCTTCATTTTGGTCTGTAGGGGGAGATTTTTAGAGTGGGACAGCAACTCACTTTTTGTTTTTCACAATTGAAAGAAGCCATCTTCCTTAGGAGAACACTTACCACTGCTTGTCTTAACACACTTGTCTGCTAAATAAAAAAGGCTGAGGTTGAATACATGGCATAGTAAAGGTAACTGCAAAACGTCTCCATACGTGCACTTTTGTGCTTCTCCCTAAAGTCCCCTTCGCCGCGGGTAATCCCGGAGACGGGGCAATTGCCGTGCCCCCCCTCGGGGATGCGGTGCAGGCAAGATGGCTGCAAGAGCAGCGTGAGCGGGCCAAGGGGCCGGTTGCTATGGCAACCCGTGGTGGCGCGTGCGCAGTGGAGCCGCGCCGGGAATGTAGAGCGGTTCCCGCCCTTTGTAGGGAGGGCGGGGCCGCGAGGAAAAGCCTCAGTCTGCGTTTTGGGTGCAAGAAGGCAGCCCCACCCACCTCACCCTTGGTACTGTGGTCTTTACTGGTTGCCATTAAGGAGCCGAAGGGGAATTTTGGCAACTAGCCTAATTTTAGGGTTGCTTGTTTCGCCCCTTTAACAGTGCGAAGTAGGTTAAATAGGTTGTTTGGCAACGTAATTTGGAACCAGAGAATGATAAAACCGCCAATTACGGAATTATAGAAATTTGTGCATGGTGAATTGGTAATAGCAAAATTGGATTTGAACAAGAAAAGGAATTTCCGTCGCACTTTGCGGGGGTCCAGTATGCTACAGTAGGATAAATAGGTAAGAATAGGATAATTTGAGTCATCTCCTTAAGAGATGGGGAGGCGACACCCTGTGCGAAGGGAGAGCAGTACGCGCAGATGTCATCACCCTGGGAGGCGTACCAGGTGAGGCCAGCAAGTACATGCACGGTCTGCTGGCCTTACGGGCTGTCTCTTATACACATCTAGATGTGTATAAGAGACAGGGCCTTACGGGTACTCACCTCCTTACTCACGCCCACCGTTGGGCCTGTTCCCTTTCGGCCAGAGCCAGAGTGCTGTCGAAGGGAAAAAGTTTGTTGGTTAGTACTGACTAGGGAAGGTACATCCCGGTCAGTACACGTTAATAAGAATTAAGTAGCTAGCATACTGGACCCATATTGCTGGTGCAATCACCCACTGGCCTAATTGAATCTGTTGAAATAAAGTGCGGCCAAGTTTTAAACCATATACTGCCTCTGTGTCTCATTGGGGGGGTGCGCCGGCAATAAACTAGTAGTTCTGGCAAGCAGCACCTGAGCTATCAAAAGTTGGTTTCCTACAATCCTCCGGAAGTCTCCCAGCATGTTACACCTATTGTTAGGAAATTGTGGGTCCTTGATTATTTTTGGGCCCTCTTTCCCTCTACCAAGTTTGATTGGAATAGGCCTATGGGATGGAAACGTATTAAGAGAGAAGGTGTGAGAGGGACATGCACACACACAGTGTAATTGCGTACGCCTTCTTGACCTAGGAAATTGAACTAAAAATTACATGAGATATTATGTTAAAGACCCTGTCCTTTGAAATGTGATAGTTACTTAATTATTATAAACCATAATCACTGAATCATTTGAAAATTGGCATTACTAGGCAATACTTTTTCTGGAGAGGAAGAAGGGGGACAAGATGGACAAATGCGTCTTTCCCATCAAAGATATCCATAAGTTAATTTTCCTTTTAGATATTGATCTAATAATTGGTCTCTGGGATTCATTAAACCCATGTAGACTAGTAGATAAAGTATTGGACCCTGGAGGTCATTATTCAAATTCCATGTTAGCCATGAACTCACTTGGTGGACTTGGACAAGGTACTATGGCCACTTTAAGATGCGCACGGAGGGCTCATGCCTGAAACTCACGCACCTTGAAAAAAGAGCGCGAGTGGGGTTTAGACTTGCGGAGACACACGTTATCACGCGCGCACCTTTTCTTTAAAGCTGCAAGTGAAAGACCTCAATGATCAAGGTCTTTTGTTCGTGCCTTTTTTTAAAGGCGTGAGCACAATAACACACGTCCCCACATGTTAAACCCCACACATGATCGTTTTCTAAGGTGTGTGATTTCCAGGTGCAAGCCAGATACACTTTTCTAACAGCAGCCTAAGTATTTATATAGTGGGAATGTAGTAGGAAATGAGGGCAGAAAGGTAGGGAGGAGCAACACCATGAAGATCCTTGAAGGCAAGAGCTACTTAATGGGGTTACTCTCGAAAAGAGGGGTTTCTGTAAAAGGAATCAAATGGTGGGGGGAATAATCAGTGAGTGACTGTGATAAGCCACTTTCCTCCTCCTGTTCAAGTTCAGATTTTTAGAATGAAGGATCACTGTCTTCCCATTAAAGGTGGAAGTGAAAATAATTTAAAAATACTGTGCATCTGTTCTTGCGTGGGTAAGTAGTTTGGAATGCTAGTGACATTAACTTATAGTCACATTGGCTTCTACTGTTCAATGGCTCCACAAAGTTTGACATAGAAAATATGATTAATTGTTTTTTGCAATAATTTTTTGGTGGGTGAAATTTCATTGACATTTTGAATTTTGCTCAATTTTTATCCAAAATATCAAAACTTCCATTTCACCTTTTTGCAAATGATTTTTTTGTGAAAATTCAAAGAATGTTATTTTTAATTTTGAAATTTCAAAAGCAATGTAAACATTTTTGTGTGTGCATATATTACATTGCTCTTTTCAGCTCTCTTAGGTTGTGTGTGTGCACGTAGAAACAGGGGTCCTATTGCCTTTCCTAATATCAACAGTTCCTCCATGTTTTACATAGGAACATGATTTTATGGGGAAAAAATATTCTGTATTACGCTTAATCTAGAGAGAGGCTCCAGCAGGAAAATTCTGATCTAGTGCACCAAATGCACGAGCGTTTGGACTGATGGGATCCAAAATCTGGGTCTGAAGCTACCTTCAAGTTTCAAGTTGTGAAAATACAATCTCTGAGGTGTAGTGGCTGAGTGGTTAAGGCTAGGACTGAACCAAATAGCAAAAAATTGATTTGCGAGTATTTCTGAGTTTCTAAACACTGCTCTGAATGTTTGACCTCGGTACTAAGTAAAATACTCTGTAAAATAAAACCGAGTTCTGAGTATTTTCCGAGTACCAAGTACCCTTATTTAGGGACAGGAAAGGCCCATATGTTGCTAATTCGAGGATTTTCTGAGAACTGAGTACCAGGCCTATTCCTCAGTTACTCGGTACTCGGTAAAACTGAGACAAATACTGAGATACTCGTTAAAAACCGAGTAATTTTGAATGCCGAGTTTCAGCATTAGTTAAGGTGCTTGCTTACATCCCTGAATGCTGTGGGTGCAAGTCCTGCTTGGTTCTACACAGAATGGCTGTCTCTAGTTCACTTATCTGTGAATGGGCACCTCATCCATTGGGTTAATTAAAGCAATTGGATGTGGTGCTGGCCACATCGTTCTCTTGCGCAGCATAGGCCTCAGAAGTTGGTGAGCCTTAACCCACACCAGCTGGATGGGTCACATAGCTCAGGATGGGTTTTTAACTTTTGACTTGAAAATATAGTCTGACAGGATAAGTGTTACCAGGCATAGCAGGAAACACACTAATTATCACATGAAATGCTATCAGGGCTCGCAATAATGTTGGTAGCGCTAGAACACTTACTGCCACTCCTTCCAGGAGGACCCATCTGCCAACAATGTTGATGCTGCGACTACTCCTGGGGACTGTCCGCTGCCATTGTTGTTGCTGTGTTCAGCCCCAGGTATAAACCCTGCCCCCGCAGCACTCCCTCCGGCATGCCCATTGCCACTGTTAAGAGTGGCTAATGCTCACAACATTTGTCAGTGAACAACAAGTAGCAGGCCGTGAGCAGACTTGGTATTTATTTATTTATTTAATTAAATCTGTATGCCGCCCTTCCCAGAGGCTCCGGGTGGCTTACAGACCATAAAAACATTTTAAACTAATACCAAAAAACCCTAAAAAACAAACAAACACAAAAACCAAACCACATAATGACCTGCTATAGGTTTGCCATCCAAAAGAGTGGGTAGCATTATGTCTGATAACACCCTGTATTTTTTTGTTTAAGTGACATCCGATAGGCTCTGATCCAGTGCCCACTGAAGTCAACAGGACTCTCTCCATTGACTTCAGCCAGCACTGGATCAGGCCCATAAAATCTAACCAGCCATAAAGCTCTGCAGTTATTGCTACAGATGTCTTTATTTATTTTTTAAAAAACCCATCTTTCCCCTACTAAACTTCTGTTTAAGCTTGGAGAGGCCACCACAAAACACACTTAACTTCCCAACAGAGGAGTGGTATCCCTGCCAAGTTATGACACAACGGCTGCATGCAACACTTCTCCTCTGAAAACTAACATCTTCCCTCCAATGGCAAATTCCTCTGAGGGCATGTGCTGGCAGAACAGATTCCTCACCTGGCAAAATGGAAGGTGGAAACTGGGACTGGGATTCCTACTACTGGCCAGGCAGTAAACCACAGTCTCTTGGCAGGAGGGTACAAAAGTGGTGAAATGAAATATTCTCCCTCCCCAGAAGGAATTTCAGCCCTTTCTGGAACAGAGTCGGTCTCTCCTCTGATTGCTTCAGTCTCTGAAATGAGAGCATCCTTATGTACGTCTTAGAGCTGGAATGACAGTTCACGGTGAACGCCGTTTTCATCAAGAACTGTCAATTCACCATTTCCCTCTGCGATGAGGAAGTTTACCTGGTTTTGTCATATTTGTTCCCATTTGGAACAAATATGTTGGTACTCTGGTAGTTTCTGGGACCTTTGACACGTGCTGGCATGTTTGGCATACTGGCAGGAGAAGGGGACCTGCACAGTACAAACAGACCAGACATGTTGCCTCCTCTTCCTCCTACCTGGCCCCACCCCCAGACTGGGCGAAGAGACATGAAGCTGAGACATGGATGACCCCACGATAAGAATGTACCAAAAAGTTACAACGAGTGTGTGACAAAAGTCTATGGAAGGTACCTGAAAGTCATGGAAACTGACAGAAAGATTATGGAAGTTGTGAAAAATTGCTACCTACAATCCTGAAAGCAACAGGATCATGAAACACATCCCAGACTTGGACATTCAGCAATGTTTCCGACATGACAGGATTTCCCATTGAGTCAGGAGTGGCTGATGATTTCAATCCAGCAGTACTACTGCTCACTTGGCAGTGGACATTGTGCATAGTTGTGCACCCAAAATGATGGCTTCAGCAATATATCAGGGAGGTTTCAGACAGTGAGGTACAATCTCTGTAAAGGACCTTTGAGAAGCAAAGTCCAGAGAGACCCTTATTCTATCTGTATCAGATGAAAGGTGCAGACGCTGATGCTGAAGGCAGGTGTAGCTGGGTACGGCCATAAGTGTCTGCAGAAGCAGGCCTTTGTGTCATGTAATTGATTACAGCTGACATGAGGCCTTCATGAAGGCCCTTTTTACACGGGCGGCACCCACGCATGAACACCCAGAACTCTGAGTGTTCATGCATGGGTACCGCTTCTGTAAACTCTGTGATGGGTGGGTGTACGTGCGTGCTCCTGTGCACACACATGCACACCCATCCCTCACGCACAGAGCAACTGGAGAAAACAGCGGTTTCCCTGTGCGTGTTGCTGGGTGGAGGTGGGTGTAGATGGGTGTGCGCCCATCTACACCCTCCCCACAACCACCGCACATGGACACACACCGACACACAAACACACCACCGTACACAGACACAGACACACCGCCTCAGCCTGTGTGAAAAGGGCTAGAGTTGACCCAGAAAAACACACACACAAAAAGACCACCTGAAACTGGGGTCACAGTTGACTAGAGGTCTGGGGGGTTACTCCATTCCCCTTTAGCTCCCCCCTCCAAATTGGGGCTGCTGTTGTATGAGAGCAATCACTGGTCACTGGTGATGACTTCTTAAGCAGGTCGGGGGCCTCGGGGTAGGCTGCCTGTACACCCTGTGCAATGATGGAGTGGGAGTTGTACAGTCACTTCTGGCCACCCATTAATGTCTCACCAACACACAGACACATTGGACCCTTGCTGAATGGACTTCTCAATGGGCGGGGGCTGGCTCTGTGTGTGTGTGTGTGTGTGTGTGTGTGTGTGTGTGTGTGTGTCCTGTCAGCAGCAGTTTATTTATTTATTATTTATTTATTCTATAAATAATAAATAAATAAATCTCCCAGTTCTGCCTGGCTGGGAGAGTGGGTGTGTTCCTGGTGGCAGGGTGTCTCCCCCTGTCCTCTTCCCACAGCCCCCCACTCTGCAAAAGAGAGTCTCAGAAGCTGGGACCTGGTTAGTCGTGGAGGCTGCAAGTCAGAAGCTCCAGAGGCTGGGAGCTCAGCATGCAGCTCGCCACAAGTGGGAAATGCTGGGAGTCCCCCAAAAAGGCATGCCAGTGCAAGAGAGACAGGTGAAGAAGGGTCAGGACATGTGGTGACAGCTTATGCACTGATAGTGATTAGTACATTTGCACCAAAAGGAAAACAAGTCTTCGGGTCCTCTTCCTTAGAAAAAGAAGAACGATGTTGTTCCTGACTCTAAAAGCACTTACAATGGTAGCCTAGGGTTGCCTTTGTAGTGTTGTGAATGTAAGGAGAGAGGGTCTATGACCTATACAAGTGGAGTGGAAGCTGCTTGTGCCTCGAGCCCTGCTCAGGCCAGAAATAAGAGTCAAGGTTAGCCTGAGCCTGACTGCATTGGGCCTAACCCCAGGATGGGCCTGTATCTTCTCAGCCAGGCCTGACATTGCAGTGCTGCATGAGCGGCAGGGCAGTGCTACATCAGAAAAGGGGTGGGGCTAAGTCATTCCCTGCCTTTTTCCAACATGGCCCTGCCCCATGGAGTGTCATGATGTCACGGCACTCGGTGGCGAGGAGGGGTCCACCTTCAGCTAGACATGAGGTTGGTCCGAGCTCAGTGGGCTGGGGTAGGGAGTGCATCTAACCTAGTCCAGCTCTAATAGGACCAATTGTATCCTGACTGGTTCAGGTCAGACCACAGGCCTCTTTTTGTGCTCTTTCCTTCCCCTTTGGGCAGATGCATGATTACAGCCTTTAGCTGCTAGTAGTCTAGGAGAGGTTCAGGGGGTTGAGTTAGGTTGGGAATGAAATAAAAATTAAGGGGAGAAAGTTGAAGTCTGTTACTTCCCTGTCCCCATCCTGCCCCCCGATATGTGAGCAATAAAAAAACACAGCTCCCTTCCCAGAGAGCAATGAAAATAGCAAGTTGTTATAAAATAAAATAATAAAAAAGGGCCCACTTTCTGCCGCCTTGCATGGCTCACTATAAAAGACTGAACATTGCTTGCAATCACAAATATCTGTCACCACATCATCCATCTTTTGTGAGCATCAAGATGCAGTTAGCGGGTAATAAATGTCCTCTTACTGAAAGAGAGTGAATACACGGTGTCCCAAGCTGTCGTAGAATTTTCTGCTTCACGTAACTTTTTATTATGGTAAAGTTGGTCTCCACGGTTTTTCACCAGAGGTTGTTTATTTAACCTCTGCTTCGTGTTATATATGTCAGCCCAATTCCATATCCCATGAAGCCTGCTTCAGCCAGAAAGCATTAAAAGTGGCATTTGTAAATAAAGAAATTATTTCTCTCCCTTTTTTAATATTTAATTAACCGGCCCCGTTTTTCATCCTTCCCTCAGGCTCTCTGGCTTTGTTCTCACTCCTTTGTTAGCTGGTGAAGGAGGCTGGCTATTCCAGAGGTCTTTTTGAGACATGCCAGGACCCAACCCTTTCAGCAAAGTTGTCTCTTGGCTGAGCCACTCAAAGGTGATTTTCATTGCTGTCCTTTGCTCTCGAGTGTAATGTGAGCCTTTCAGTGCCACCCAGTCAAACGCATACAAGGCCAGTAGCAGCAACACAAGGACCGCAATTAAATCTTACAGCCCACCAAGATTATTCCTTGGGCATAATGCCGCAAAGCAGTAGATTGGTTCTGAGAATGAAACTGCAGCACAGAGAGAGAGTGAAAAATTACGTGAAACACTTTCACACCTAAAGAAAAACTATGGAAATGACTTCCTTATACAGTAGAAAGCCAAACTCTGGAGTTTACTGACACAGAAAATCATTCTCACAAACAATTCAGTAGATTTTTTTATTTTAGGGGAATTTAAAAGGTGGTTATGCTACTGCTAGAGAAGATCTAAAACCAAGGTCTTGCAATACCCATGGCACTTTTTTGCAAGTGCAGTATATCTTTCTCCAATTTACTTTTTAGATTAAGAAACATCTCTACGCAGGAACAAACATCACCTCCTGGAAGCTACAGCTCTGCAACTGAGTTCTCATCTGGCAGGATGGACCAGAGGTTTCTAGAGAAATCTCAGGTGGAAGAAGCTATCTTTTGAGTCTGGAACTAATCCTGTGTGACGATCCTGCTTTTCATACTATCTTGCTACCGAGTGCCCTACTAGGCCACTCACTTCTTCAGTAGCCCTTCCTTGTGGTGAGTAGGGATGGCCGAACAGAACCAAGTTCGGAAATTCGGTTCGGAAATTTGGTTCGGTTCGGAAATTCGGTTTGGTTCGGAAGTTTGGTTCGGTCGACCGAACTATTTGAGTTCGATCCGAACTACGAACTTCCGAATAAAGTTCAGAAATTCTCAAACCCCATTGAACTAAATGGAATATTATCTTTTAGGGATGGGCGAACAGAGCCGAGTTCGTAAATTTGGTTTGGTTCGAAAATTGAGTTCGGTTCGGAAGTTCGGTTCAGTCGACCGAACTGGTCGAGTTTGGTCTGAACTCTGAACCGCATTCGCCCATCCCTAGTGGTGAGTCACACTGGCTGTTTTTGAAAAGGAGTCTGGTTCAACCCTACCGATCTGTTTGGTTAGGATTGTGCTGCAACATTAGCACTGCTGTTCTCAGCTACCACTACTGATGTGAGGTGGAACTCAAAACTGAGACCTCTAGCCTGTTTGCCAACATCGAGAGCTAGAGTCCTGTTTTACAAACCCCAATGGATACAGAAAGAACTGTAAATAACTTATAATCTTTAGGGAGAACGCAAATTCAAGCTTCCATCTCTAAAGAACAAGATGGGGAACCTCAGGCCTGGAGGCCAAATGTGGCCCACAGCTAGCATTTGTGACCCCTTTCCAGTCTCTGCATCTGGCCCCTGGATTCAATTTCCACTCCAACACTGAGCTCAGAGTTAGGGAGCAGAGATCAAGACATGTGCATAGGCATAGGGAACAAATCTGTGGCACAAATCCATGATCTGGGCCCTCCTCTTCCTGAGTACACCTCTTAAAAACTCTGCCACCATCTATGCGGTCCTTTGAGCTTGGACTAATTTTCAAGGTGGCCCCCAGGAGGGAAAAGGTTCCCCATTCATGGTCTATGTGCTCTCATAATAATAAAAAGCAGTGTTAGAAAAGAAAAGAAAAAACTATAGCCTGAAATTGATTCAACCTGAGATTCTTTATTAGAACTGAAATTTAATTAGACCTGAGACTCGTTTGCCCATTTGCATTTTTTAAAAAAAGTTTTTTTATTTATTTCCACAGAACAGACAAACAATTTACATTCAATTGTTTTCCTTTACATAAGAGAAATACCCTTCAACGCTCAATTCCAGGCATATAGCTATTTGCATTTTCTTTTATGTCAGGGGTGTGCAAAGAGGCATTCTTGGTGGCTTTCCTTGTTCTGTGGAACTCCCTTCCCCTAGAGGTTCATCAAAGTCCAAGCCTGAGTGTCTTCCAGAAACAATGCAAGGCTTTTCTGTTTGGCCAAGTGTTTGGCAGGTGGGGATAATGGATTGTGGGAGGTAGGGTTTTTTAAAATATGTTGTATGTATTATTATTTGTTTGTTTATTTTTTTATTGTGACACCCACCCTGACCCTATGGGGAAGGGTGGGATATAAATTTAAATAAATAAATACATTTTAAAATCCCCAGAATATAGATGGAACTTGTGCCAAAGTGCTTCAAAAGCCTACAGGGGGTGGATAGCCACCAACCCATAGGAAAGTTCTGATTTATGGTTATTTATTATTTTTACCCTTTCCAGTTCCTGGATGTGGCCCATGGATCCAGCCCCTGCCCTCAATCACTGAAGAGTGAGCTCAGGAGAAGTGAGCACAAATGAGAGCAAGCATGTACCACATGGGATACTTTCAGACATGACGCTAACCACCCTTTAACCACACTTGGTGGTTATTTATGCATGTTGCAGGGCTGTATTGGTGCCCTAGGCAGCCCTGCAACATGTATAAATAATCACCAAGGGTGGTTAAAGGGTGGTTAGCGTCATGTCTGAAAGTACCCATGGATAGGAGATGGATCCATGGCATAGATCCATGATCTGGGCCCACCCCATCCTGAGCACATCCCTTAAACACCTTCTCCTCTTTGCCTCTTGGCCAATGGGAAGGAAATCATGCCTCCCCCCTCCCCCCCCAAACATACCAATAAAATCACACAAACAATGTTCTTTTAAAGCAGGTCATTCTGATTACTTGGATGTATTTTCCATCTGCCTTTTTTATTTTACCATTTCATTAGCCCCTAGTATTCCAGAAAATGTCTAGCATCGAGGATTAATACATTATATCATTGGGAAACTAAAAATACCTATGCTGATGTTTTTTTGGAAGAAACAGTGTTACTACAAAGCTTGTTGCATCAGACCAGGAATCCTTTGTGGGGAAGGAGTCCACACAGTCAGAGGTATTCCTATTCTTGCTGAACTGAAGAAAATACTCCAGGGTGATCTGGGGTGGCTGCCCCAGGCCCCACTCTTTCTGAGGGCACTGCAGTGGCCTCTGTTTTCACCAGGACGGGTTGTGAGGGCACCACTCCCTCTCAGTGGGCCCCCAAACATGACCACCTTCAGGGAACCACAGAGGTTGCCTCCAAGGGGGAGGGACAGCTGGGATGTGTGAACAGAACGGGGTTCAGATGTTCGGCTGTTTGGTTGTTCGGTTCGAAAACCGAGTTCGGTTTCGGTCATTCAGTTCAAAAACCGAGTTTGGTCGTTCGGTTCAGCGGAGTTCGGTTCCACCGAACATTCTGCAGAGTTCAGACCCAACACAAGGCTTGGGGCACTCCAGGGACCCCCAGGGGTGCCTGTGGCAGCATGGCAGGCCATCAGAGACCCAGCAGCAGCAGAGACTGGAAAGGCTTGGTGCTTGGCACCCTGGGTTGCCCGGGCATTGCAGGCTGGCAGGCCTCCAGTTCTGCTAGCTCTATGCTGGTTGGATTCTCCATTTCTAGTCACCATCATGGCAGGTGGTGGCTGGCTGACTGGCCACGTGAATCACCACCGGGCAAGGCTATGTGACCAATTTTCAGAAGAGTTGGTTGAGATCCGACGAGTAGGATGCCAGCCTCCAATGCCCGGCCCTGTATGGGTGCCATGCTAGTCACCAAGCCCTGGCCAGGCCTCTTTCCTGCCTGAAACTTAGGTCCCAGAACCTGGAGGGTGGGACCTGGGGCTGGAGTGACTGGCTGTGATGCAGTGGAATGACAGCTCCCTGTGAGCAGAATGATGACCCCAGAACTCTGACGGTGGGTCCTGGGACTAGAGTGGCAGCTTCTAGATGACATGGATTGACAACCCCCCATGCCTGTAACGTAGGCCCCAGAACCCTGACAGTGGGTCATGGGGCTGGAGTGGCTGCTTCTTGATATGGTAGGCTGACAGTTCCTGTGAGCAGAATGATGGCCCCAGAACCCTGATGGTGGGTCCTGGGACAAGAGTGGTGGCTTCTGGATAAAGTGGAATGACAGCCCTCCCTGCCTGGAATGTAGGCCTCAGAACCTTGACGGTGGGTCCTGGGGCTGGAGTGACTGGCTGTTTCTTGATGCCATGGAATGACAGCTTCCCGTGAGCAGAATGATGGCCCCAGAACCCTGATGGTGGGTCCTGGGGATGAAGTGGCAGCTTCTGGATGATGTGGATGGACAACCCTCCCTGCCTGTAATGTAGGCCCCAGAACCCTGAGTGTGGGTCCTGGGGCTGGAATGGCTGATTCTTGAAGCAGTGGAATGACAGCTCCCCATGAGTGGAATGACGCCCTCAGAACCCTGAGGGTGGGCCCGGGGACTAGAGTGGCAGCTTCTAGATGACATGGCTGGACAGTCCTCCCTGCCTGTAAAGTAGGCTCCAGAACCCTGAAGATGGGTGCTGGGGCTGGAGTGGCTGGCTGTTTCTTGATGTGGTGGAATGACGGCTCCGCATGAGCGGAATGACGGCCCCAGAACCCTGATGGTGGGTCATGGGACAGGAGTGGCAGCTTCTGGATGAAGTGGAATGACAGCTTGCACGTGGACGGTTCTTATTCGCTTACAGCATGGCCCAGGGACAGCCAGCTCTGCTCCTGTTGGACACAGACAGCTATTTGGACTTAGAGGAGGTATCCAACATCATCAATGAGGCAGGTGAGGAAATAGCCAAGAGGAGAGAGAGAAGGGGGGGCTCTTTCAGCAGCAGCAGCATCAGCAGCCAGAGTCTCAACCTACAGAAACTACAGCACCACAGGTGGTGGTGTATGTGGGAGAAAGGGAAAGAGGCAAGTAGACAGCACTGCAGCACCATCCATCCATTTGGTATGGGAGAGTACCTTGGTCTGGGAAGGACTAGAGGCATCACCATGAATGCATGATATTATTATGTAGGTGTTTGTGTTCCTGTTTCAGAGAGGGTGCCAAAACACCATCAAAGGGGACATCGGTGGATCAAACCACCAGGCCGACGAGCTCCGCAGTATGGAAGTATTTCCATACCACGAAAGGCGGATTTACAGAATGTAAGGTAAGGTACGGGGGCTGGAACAATAGAGAATGTATTGCCCTATGACCTGTTAGGAAGTCCCACGCAGAGAGAGAGATTGGCCAGCCACCCACTTGGGGAGACAGAATGCAGCCAGGGCTTGATAGACCATTGGTCTGACACAGTATGGCGCTTCTTATGTTCCTATCTTTTTATGTTCTTTAGATCTGTGGCAAAAAACAAACAAACATGACACACAAGGGACCACATTGGGGCTGATAGCCCATGTGGAGAACGTCCACCAAATTGAGGTGGCGTGGCGCGACGTGTCTCGGTTGGGGCACAGGGACTCCATGGAAGAATATCGCCCAAATCAAGGGAGGAAGGCACGGCAGAAGTGCTACTACCACAGCCCTTCCCCCTCCATCTCCGCTGAGGAGTCTCCAGCCCCCCCATGAGTAGACACAAGAGGCAAGAGTATTTCGGGCGGAAATTGAGAGGCCCACCAAAAAATACATGGACGGGCTACGGGTCCATGCCCGCAACATGGAGGACCAGCTGGTGGAACGGTCTGAGGAGCTCCAAGTAAGGGAGTGCCAGGCAGAGGCGTACCGGGAGTACCTCCGCACTGAGAAGGACGCCCTCGAACTGTTCCGACTGCCAGTCGGTCGTCAAATGGAAGGCATCTCTAGAGGGGGCCCTGGACTTTGCCTGGCTACATGGGTACGAGGTGGAGGAGGTGCCTGCCCCTCTGTCCCACGCACCACTTCTCCCTTTCCCCCACGTTCCGGGGGACAGGCCCACAGACCCCTAAGTTAGTTTCCTTTCTTTGTATATATATTAATGTTTGTTTTATAAAGTTGCAACGTATGTTGTTTAAAAAGTTTTATAAAAGTTATATTTGTTACCAGCTGGGTTTATTAGTATCTCATTGTATATATGTATGTCAGATTCCTACCTGACAGCAGCAGCACATGAAGCGTATTAGTCCCAAGATGTGCCAGCAGGGTCTCAATTTGCAGACAGCCCCCCAGGAGGGGCAGGGTTTGTGTCTGTGTGGGGGTACCA
The DNA here is from genome assembly GCA_003113815.1 of Sphenodon punctatus. Lineage (NCBI taxonomy): Eukaryota > Metazoa > Chordata > Lepidosauria > Sphenodontia > Sphenodontidae > Sphenodon > Sphenodon punctatus. The sequence continues at coordinate 2,180,812 of QEPC01009174.1, read as the reverse complement.
GAAAGAAAAAGAGAGACGCTCTTTGGCAGCAGGCAGCAGGTGCTAGTGGTCAGAGGGGCTCTTTCAGCAGCTTCAGCGGGCATCCACGGGGTGGGTGCGGAGGAGTAGGCTGGGGGGGCAGGACTTGTGGGTGGGCGCTGGTGGCCACTGGCCAGTCAGGCACGAGCAGCAGCAGCACCCAGATGATGGTTCTTGGGACTTGAGTGACTGCTTCTGGATGCAGTGGAATGGAACGACAGCCCCCCGTGACTGAAATGATGGTTCCAGGATCTTGATGATGGTTCCTGGGACTGGAGTGGCTACTTCAGGTACAGTGGAATGACAGCCTATGGTAGTTGAATGATGTCCTGAGAATTAGTGCTTGGTTGGGGGCACTTCATTCAATCATTCCAATAAGTGGTACAGGTGATACAAGGAGGCACGCAGGCAGGGGCACATAATTTTGTTGTGCTATTTCCATCTGATTCTGGTAGGTTTGCTGCTGGATGTGGGCATTGAACATGAGAACAGATGAGATCTCTTGCTGGTTCTGGCAGGTGGACGCTTGAGCTGGATACACCTCTCCCCTTCCACCCCCATCTCTCTCGTTCTAGTGGGGAGTCTCTCTCTCTCCCTCCCTGGCCATATACTGAAGGTGACAGCATGGGTGGGATCATGTCTGTCTCTCCTGCTAGCAGTGGAGGGATTTTTCTCTCTCTCGCTGTTGCCACAAGAAGCAGGTTGCTACCTCGTAAAGAAAAGATGTAATGACAGCTCCCTGTGAGTGGAATGATGGCCCCAGAAATGGTGGGTCCTGGGACTAGAGTGGCTGCTTCTGGATGCAGTGGAATGACAGCCCTCCCTGCCTGTAACGAAGGCCCCAGAACCCTGACGGTGGGTCCTGGGCCTGAAGTGGCAGCTTCTGGATGATGTGGATGGACAGCCCTCCCTGCCTGGAATGTAGGCCCCAGAACCCTGAGGGTGGGTCCTGGGGCTGGCATGGCTGGCTGCTTCTTGATGCAGCAGAATGACAGCTCCAGAACCTGGACGGTAGGTCCTGGGGTGGAGTGGTTGACACCCCTGCTTGTCTGAGCGTTGCAGGCTGGCTGGCATTGTTGGAGCAGTGGTGGAGCAGCGGCAGAGGCCCGGCCAGGGTTCTGTGCCTGGCACCCCTGCTTGGCCGGGCATTTCAGGCTTGGGTCATACTCAACCAAACTGAAGAAGCTCTACTGCAAAGTGGTCAAGCCTTGCCCAGTGGTGAATCTTGTGTTGACCCAGCCCCCGCCCACCAGTGTACCCATCCGAACTATGGTCGTCTAGAAGAGTGAGGAGCAAATGGCTGATGTGCAGTGCCAGCAGAAGACATTGGATTGCCTGGGCACAGAACCTGTGGCACAGATGGCAGATGCAGCATTGGCAGCAGCAGCGGACATTGGATTGCCCAACAGCAGAACCCTTGGCACAGACAGCATAGGTGGCATTGGCAGCAGCAGCGGACATTGAATTGCCCAGGCACAGAACCCCTGGCACAGACAGCAGAGGTGGTATTGGCAGCAGCAACAGACATTGGATTGCTCGGGCACAGAACCCGTGGCACAGACAGCAGAGGCAGTATTGGCAGCAGCAGCAGACATTGGATTGCCCGGGCACAGAACCCATGGCACAGATAGCAGAGGCGGCATTGGTGTTAGCAGAAGACATTGGATTGCCCAGACACAGAACCCATGGCACAGACAGCAGAGGCGGCATTGGCAGCAGCAGCAGCAGACATTGGATTGACCGGACACAGAACTCGTGGCACAGCAGAGATGGCAGCAGCAGGATTTGCCTGTGCGCAGCACCCATGGAGCCAGGATGGTAGGATTTGCCAGGGAAGGGCTCTCATACAGCAGCAGACGGCAGCAGCAGGATTGCGTGGGCACATTTGAATTAGCCAGAGCAGAGCACCCATGGACCAGCAGACAGCAGCAGCAGGATTACCAGGCCAGTGGGGCACATCACCCAGGGTTGACAGGGCAGGAAGACAGGCACCGTGGCATGAGAGGCAGGCAGCATGGGGCAGGGCTTCAGGGTGGGCAGACAGGCACTATGGCATGAGCAGAAGGCAGACTGAGGCAGGCTTTGATCTAGGCCACCCGGGCAGGCAGACGTGCAGACAGGCAGCGTGGCATGAGAGGCAGGCAGACTGAGGCAGGGTTTGAGCTTTGCAACCTGGGCGGGCAGACAGGAAGCATGGCATGAGAGGCAGGCAAACTGAGGCAGGGTTCAAGCTTTGCAACCTGGGCGGGCAGACAGGCAACATGGCATGAGAGGCAGTAGGGAAGGCAGGATGGGACCTTGGCAGGGCACTCAAATAGGCTGGCGAAGACTGTGCAGCACGCGAGAGAAAGAGCCAGTCAGATAGGCGGGCCGAGATCATTTAGCCAGAAGCCGGCTGGCAGGGTTACGTTTTCCCAATGCCACCCTGCATCATGAGGTCAGTCAGATAAGCCATCCGAGGCCATCTAGTATGGGAGAGAGAGGCAGGGTGGGCGCCAGGCATTGGGAGGGAGGGACAGCACCTCAGCACAGCAGCAGCAGCCCAGATTGAGGAGGAGCCCCGTCCTAAGTCTGTCCCTGGCATGGAATGGCGTGTGTCATTGCACCATCAATCCGTGTCCAGGGGAGGCTCGGGAATCCCAGCAGCGGAAGGTTGACATTCAGGAACAGCAACTTCTCCACCAACTTGGCCCCCAGTCTCAGGCGGTGTGGAGAGCAAATGTCCCCCACTATGGAGAACACCCGCTCCCTGGGGACACTGGTTGGTGGGCAGGACAAGAGACCTTTGGACACTTTGGACAGGGCCGGCCACACATTGGTCTTGCTGACCCAGTAGGCCAAGGGATCACTTCTGGGATCGATGCATGGTTCCTCCTCCAGGTAGGCCCCCACTGCTGCTGAGGCACCGTTGTACTCCCTCTGGTAACTCTGCCTGGGCACCACCTCCATCACTGCCCTCAGCCACGCTGCTTGTCCTATTGTGCACGACGCCATGCTCCCGAGAGTGACCTGCATGTAGCAGCTGCTGCTGGCAATAGGGGTGCTACTGCTGCTCAGCCTGCTGCTGTTGATGCTACCACTATAGCTGGGGTCAGGGATAGACCCCATCAGTTGAAAGGGGTTGCTGCTTCCACTCCCACCATCCCCAGGGATGTCCTGCTGCTGCTGCTGCCGTGCACTCTCCAGAGCCCACTCTGCCTGCTGGACCCTCTCCACCAGCTCACCCTTCCAGTACCCATAGAGCACTGTCTGGAATGCCACACTGCCCGTGACCCTGGGGTCCAGCATGGTTGCCAGAACATATTCTGCCCGCCCCAGGAGCTCGTCAAAACGTGCCTTCAGCCACACCAGGTTAACCACCTCATCGGTCACTGGGCCAGCTTCCTGCCCTGAGGGCCACAGTGCCGCCCCTGGAGAATCTCCTCCAGTCTCCTGAGGAGACTCTGGACCCAAGGGGTCACCTTGCTGATGGTGACCATGGACGAGCTCACGGTCTCGGTCACAGCCAGGAATGGTCTGAGCACAAAGAACGTGTGCACCAGGATCTCCCATTTCGCCCCTTTGTATCCTGGAGGTGCCCCGCTATCTGTCACCATTTGCACCTGATGCAAGACGGCTTTCTGTTCGAGAAGCTGATCGAGCATCAGGAAGGTCAAATTCCACCAGGTGAACACATCCTGCACCAGCTGGTGCACTGGGGAGCCTTGCTTGGCCTGCTTTGTCCGGAGGAGGTCGCTGCCCTTCATGGTCCGGTTAAAGAAACCGGCCAGCTTCGTCCTCCAATCAATCAGGGAGCTAAGGGTGCTGGCTCCAATCCTCTTCTCCCCCAAGCCCAGTGAGTCCCTGACCACCAGGTGAAGGGTGTGTGCGGTGCAAGGGATGCTAGTGAATACCCCCTCACAGACTGCCCTGAAGAAGTTGGCCACGTTATCGGTGACCACGCACCCCTTGGTGAAGGGTGCGCCTGGCATGACCCACTCCCTCACCATGGCGGTCAGGGCTGCCTCTATGTTCTGTGACTTGTGGGGGCTGTCCATTACTTCTGCTTGAAGCAGGGCCCACCTATACCCTGCTTCGGGACCCCTCCTGCCACTGCCAAATGCTGCCTCCAGGTCCTGACCCACTCCCTCACCATGGTGGTCAGGGCTGCCTCNGGTGAAGTGAACGGTGGCACCCCCAGCTCCTGCCAGCTGCTCCCTCACCTGCTCCTTTAAAGCCCGGCACAGGGCTGGCACTACCTGCTGACTTAGGGTGGTGCGCAAGGGCAGCTTAAACTGGGGGGCCAGGAAGCCAATCAGGCACCTGAATCCCATGTCTCTGACCACTGAGAAGGGCTGACCATCCGGAGCACTAATTTCCCCCAACATGCACGTGGCTTTCACTTGAAAGCCACGTCGCCCTCCACGTCCTGCAGCTGATGAGGAACTTGGCAGCTGCCCCCATCCCAGCTCCTCCATGGTGGACTGATACTTCTGCTGCTGCTGCTGCTCACCCCTAGCAGCAATACCGCTCCTGCTGTTAGAGGCAAATGTTGGAGCAGGATGCTTGCCCACTGATGGAGGCAGATGACTGGCTGCTGCAGTCGGGAACCCGCTGGCGTCCACTGCCCCTGCCTGCCTGCTTAGCAGCACAGCACTGTGGCATCCCTTCAGGTGCCTCGCCATGGAAGTTGTGCCAAGGTTGGTGAGCACCTGCCCACGCTTCACCATCTTCTGGCATAAAGTGCACTGCACAACCCTGGGATCATCTGCCTGCACCAACTTAAAATGCGCTCATACAGATTATTTTTTAACCCCTTCTGCCTTCTGGCCTGCACTGGGTGACGCACCGCTGACAGCGCTGCTGGGAGGAGCAGAACATGGTGGCAACACAGCTCTCAGAGGGACAGCCATCGCCTCAGCACCAGACATCTCCTCTGCGGCACTAGTGTCTGCCTCGCTGTCCCCAATCACAGTGATGTCCCGCGATATATATATTAAACATTTGAATAAATAAATAAATTTATATATATAATATAATATAATATAATATAATATAATAATACACACACACAATTCCTTGGGTTGGAAGACATGGAGAAGGGAAGCAGGAGAGGCTGGTCTGCTGACTGTAAGGTGGGCAATGGGGCAGTGGCAGACGTGGTAGGAGCAGTGCCAGCGGAGTGGCAGCAGGCAGAGCCCATCACTACACCCCAAACTCCACAGGCCTGATTTTGGGCAACAGGCTTCTGAGGGTCCCAGCAGTGGCACTAGCTGGGTGGTGGTTCGGCGGCGCCTCCTGCCAGTGTCCTTCACTGCCACGCAGGGCACTGGAAGGCCAGCAGTCCAGGAGGCTGCAGGAGTAGGTGCAGGTGCTTCAGGGCAGGGTCTGAAGTTCACCATGGGCCACCATCATCCCCCATAAAAATATGCCATGGGGGAACCCACCCCCCTCTCCCCCTAAAATACACAATTGACCCACCGGCATACCAGTCCCCTGCGGGCCCCAAAGGGCTGCACCCTTTGGCCATGGTCCTTTGGCTCACAGCGGAGCCGCAAGCGGCTCCTTTTGTGCCCTCTCCCCCGAGGTCACTTCTGGGTGCGGGGCAAACAGGGTCACGCCAGTGCACTAGCTCCCGTGCCCCCCCCCATTCCCCAGAGTCACCTCTCCACTGTTGTTCTTCTCCCCGCAGGTGACAAGGAGCGGGGAATCAGCAGTAGCGACGGAGTCGGCAACTGAGCTCGGCGGGGCAGCGGATGCAGGGAGGCTCCAGGAGATGGGCAGCTGGTGAGTCCTTCCCCTCTCCCCTGCAAGCAGCTCCTTTTGTGCCCCCTCCCCCGAGGTCACTTCCGGGTGCGGGGCAAACAGGGTCACGCCAGGTGCACTGACTCCTGTGCCAGCCTCCAGAGTCACCTCTCCACTGTTGTTCTTCTCCCCGCAGGTGACAAGCAGCGGGGAATCAGCAGCGGCAGCAGAGGCGGCAACTGAGCTCGGCAGGGCAGCGGATGCAGGTAGGCTCCAGCAGGTGGACAGTCGGTGAGTCCTTCCTGTCTCCCCTGCAAACGGCTCCTTTTGTGCCCCCTCCCCCAAGGTCACTTCTGGGTGCGGGGCAAACAGGGTCACGCCAGGTGCACTGGCTCCCGTGCCCCCAGTCCCCAGAGTCACCTTTAGTCTTCTCCCCACTAAAGTTAGCGAATGTGGGATAATGTCTCATTTGTTTTCACCCTAAGTATTTTACCTTCAAGACACTGGTCAGATTCCTCTATATCCAGTCAGTGCTGAGTCAGTTACATTTACCACACCACTAGCATAGTATTTATTGCACAGGTTTCCTTTTGGCAATACCATTGCATCCAAAACTTTCCAGAGGAAACTGTCAGCACTATTACCAAACATGACCGACAGCCTAGCATATGGCCTCTCTCCTCCTCTTATTCAAATCTTCTCTAAAGCTTTACATATTCCTCAAGGTCCATGAAAATAATAAATTAAAAGTTAGCAGATTAAAAGGAAGGGAGGAATCTAAAGTGCCTCCTTGCTTAGAATTCCCCTGGGTATCTTGTCTGTCTTTATATAATAATCACAGGGGAGCCAAGAATCTCATGATATCTATGTGTCTGTTCAGTGTTGGATCAAATTGTCAACACTTGACAAGAAGCAAAGAATGGAATATGGTAGTGATGCAGGACAAACAGACCTGCTGTTAGAAAGCTCCAGCATAAAGCAGAGTGATTGCCTTGTTGGAAAAGGGCAGACTCTTCGTGATACATTCCAAAAGAATGTATCCCGAACATTTCAGATCTGAAGCACAGGTTGCATTGCCAGTAAAACAAGTCGTGTGAGTACAGTTGCCAGTAAGAATAATATTATTATGTAGTCATGATTCCACAATATAGATCAGTCCTGGGACTTATTTATTTATTTATTTATTTATTTAGATTTCTTAGCCGCCCCCTCCTGCCACAGCAGCTATGGGAAGTTCACAGCATATTAAAAACACATAAAATATAAGAGTATAATAATATAAACATAAACAGCGCAACAATAAATAAACAAATACCATAATAATATAAAACCAGTAATAAAACACATCCCAAAGCGGAGCTAAAAAAACCCTCCCCCCTTTCTATCCCCTCACCCATCTCCCTCGCCAAAAGTCTGGTGGAACGGTCAGGTCTGACATTGTCTTCAGAAAGAGGGAAGGTCTGGGGCCAGGTGGACCTCCATTGGGAGAGAGTTCCAGAGCCGCAGTGTGGCCACCTAAAATACCCCCCTCATCATCATCACCCAAGAAACCCGGGGGACTCTGAGGAAGGCACCTCCGGCTGACCACAGGGGTCAATCCAGGACCCAGGGAATGAGATAATCTTGCAGATAAGTGGGGCCCAGGCTGTTTAGGGCTTTATAGGTCAATACCAACACCGTGAATCAGGCCTGGAAGACTATAGGCAGCCAGTGCAAAGAACAAAGCGCTGGCATAATGTGCTCTCGGCGGCCCATCTCCATAAAGAGGCAGGTATGTTCTGCACCAGCTGCAGTCTCCGGACTGTCACAAGGGTAGCCCCACATAGAGCACGTTGCAATGGTCCAGTCTTGAGGTGATGAAAGCATGGCTGATGGTGGCTAGATTCGCATCTGAGACATATGCTGTTTCGGCGTATATGTAAGACCTGGCTGTTCTGTCAGGCTTTTGGCGAGGAGTAGGGGTGGGGTGGGGGTGGGGTTTCCCCCCATATATTGCATTTTTAAATTGTTTTAAAATTTTATACTGTTTTAATGAATGTTGTTTGCCGCCCCAGGCTGCCCTGTGGGCCAGGGGGGCAGGATATAAATTTTAAATAAATAATAATAATTAAAAAAAAATGGCAGAAGCTGTTGCACCAGATGTAATTGGCAAAATGCTCTCTTCACCACAGCTGCACATCCAGGTGGAGCCGTGAGTCAAGGAGCACCCCCAGAATACGAACCTAAGGGGCCAACAGAGGGTAGATGCCATCAATGATGGGTGCTACCACTCCCATAGCCCCTCCCACCAGCATCACCTCTGTCTTGTCAGGATTCAGCTTCAGATGGCTCGTAGGGATGGGCAAACAGATCGCGGTTCAGGTTCGGCTGCGTTCGGTTCGGCAGTTCGGTTCATCTGCGTTTGGTTCGTCCGTTCGGTTAGTTCGCCGAATTCAGGTTTGGCTGTTCGGTTCGGTCATCCGAATAGGCCGTTCAGTTAGGCTGTTCAGCTGTTCGGTTCGGCCATTCAGGAAATGTTGTTATGGGTGTTTTTTTGTTTTTTATATCGTGTTTTGTTTTTTTATTGGGTTTTATATGGTTTTCTTTTGTTTTTTATTTTTGTTTTTGTTTTTATATGGGGTTGTTTTTGTTTTTTTATCTAATATTATATCTATCTATCTACACTAAATCTAACTGCTATTAACTATTCTAAATGCTATGAACTAAATGGATTATCTAATAAGTACNATATGGATATACATATGGATATATATATATATATACATCCCATATATATGGGATGGGGGGGATCACAAACAGAGGAGGAGTATGTAGTGAAATACATACATACTCAATGAGTCTGTACGGTGCATAACACAAGGTTTCAGTTTATGGTTTAAGTTTCATTTCAGCACAAAACTGAAATGAAACTTAAAGCAATCTAAAAATCCTACTCAACGCTTGATGTTCAGGAACAGTGACTAGCTCAGAAGGTGTTGGGAAGGGGGGAGGCAGATAATTAGTTTCGTTTCTTGCAAGTCTCTCCACACCTGGTGCCTGGAAGTCTGCTCCTCAGTGACTGACACCTCTCTGTCATGTTTGACCTTCCAGTGAACCTTTTTTTGCCACCCGAACGTGATCCGAACTGACCGAACTGTTCGGCCATTTCGCCGTTCGGTTTGTTCGGTATGTTCGCGCTCAGGTTCGTGTTCGAGTTCGGTTGTCCGAACAGGCCGAGTTCGGGCCGAACTCTGAACTGCCAAACCGCGTTCGCCCATCCCTAATGGCTCGCCCTCCTCCAGTCCCCCACAGCCATCGAACACTAGGAAAGCACCGAGACTGCTGGGTCTGGGTCAGCTGAAAAGGAGAGGAAAAGATGGGTGTCATCAGAATACTAATGACAGAATACTCATGACACCACACACCAAACCCTCTGATTGCCTCACTCAAGGGCTGCATGTACACATTGAACAGAAGAGGGAACAAAATAGAACCTTGCAGGACTCCACACGTGAGGTCCCGGGGAGAAGATAAACAATCACCCAGCACCACACGTTGAGTTCTCCCAGTCAGGAAGGAGCAGATCCATTCATGAACAGTCCCTCCCACCCTGGCTTGGTCCCACAAGCAGGTCACCAACATCTCGTGGTCAACGGTATCAAATGCAGTCGAAAGATCTAACAGGAACAGCAGGGTTGATCAACCCTGGTCCAGCTCACGGCGAAGGTCATCGACCAAGGCAACAAGCGCAGACAAAGGCCAGATTGCGAGGGATCCAGAAAACTGACGCAGCCCAGATGCCCCTGAAGCTGCCGGGTCACTACCTGTTCAATAACCTTCCCTAAAAAGGGAAGGTTAGAGACTGGCTGATAGCTGGCCAGGGAGTCAATGTCCAATGATGGTTTCTTGAGCAGAAGTCACACCACCGTCTCCTTGAGGCAACCTGGCACTCTGCCTTCCCGAAGGGAGGCATTGACCACCCCAGCCAACAATGACCCCTATGTCTCCCAGCTGGCCTTAACCAGCCCCAAGGACATCAACGGGTGACACTCACTGGAACTGATCCCATAAAACAGGACATGGTGAGGCTTCCATTACCTTTGGTTCTCCTACTGCTACAAGTGCGACGTCAAAGTCGTGGTGAATATGAGCAATTTTATCCACAAAAAAATCAACATAAAGTGCCGCAGCGAGCAATGGAAAATTCCAGTTCCAGGCGGAGAGAGGCCGGACTGACCAGCCACCTCACCACCCGGAAAAGCTCAGCTGGACACAACTTTGTCGATGCTATGACGCTTTGCGGACATTATGCTGCAGTCTGGGTATTTGATTAGATGGCTTTATTCTACAGCTGAAACTGGTAGTTGATTGTTAGCCCTCCGAACACCCACAACCAAAACAGATCTTCGCATAACTGTTTCTTCAGGTAATCCGTTTTGTTTATTTTATTTATTTATCTTTTTGGCTTCTTGGGTTTTTATGGAGGGGTCATTTCAGTATTTCAGTTATATTGTTTTCAATCATTGTGCATGTGTAAAATTGCTCATGTTGACGAACTGACATAACTTCAATACTGAAATAAGTGCATCAAGAAACCAGCCTGAAATAACCAAACCGGGTACCCATAAAATGATAATAGATAGCGATTATTATATGTTTTGCCATTTCTGGTTCATTCAGGTAGTGTTCATTTGCCAGTTTGGTTTTTTTTTAAAAAAATATTTGTTTCAGCTCTACTTTATTCTTTTGATTAACCAAAGCATGTTTGTCCACACGATATAGCACATATGTCAGTAACATAGGAATGATTCCTTTGCTGCATAAAACAAGTGCCTGGTAAGGTTTTGTTCGCTGCTGATATATGTTGTGATCCGCAAGCCACTTACTGACTTCAATGGCACCACTCTGGAGGAAGTGATTTGTGGATTGTGGTCATAATATTTACCTATTTTTTTTAACGTCACTTAAGAATGAGCATTGAAAATGAGTTAGGCAAGGTTTTAAAAGAACAATGTGTGCTGTAAAGCCAGTATTGGATTTAAGGGCGCTATCATGCAGCTAGTTAGTGTTTGCGCTAGCACTTAGTGCCAACAGGCTGGGTAGGCATCCCGTTGACATGAGTGAGACTTTCAACAGTGCTAATCATTAGCATTGGCTTAAATAATGTAAGTCATTGTTAGAATATATTAGACAAAGCCATTGCTGAAGAAGAACTGGAACACCAGTTCATGAAAAATGTTTGGCATAAATATGCTAAAATTTACCCAGGAGAATCTGAACTTTTCAGATTTGGTAAGAAAAAAACTTACACAATTTAAGAGTGCTACTCTATGAGATAACGATTGTTCCAGTAGAACTGAAACAAAATTCGAGCTGGTCAGTTTTTTATTTCACTAGTTTTGTTTGGTGAAATGATGGTGGTAGACACTTTTTTGCCAAAATGTACAGAAATTTACATTTAAGCTTTTGTTAAAGTAAAATCAACACTGGGAAATTGTCGTTTTTTAAAAAAAGAAAAGAAAAAAAAGAGAGAAAATGTTTATCTGCAATCAGCTGGTAGTGCGTTTTTGTGAATACCACCTGCTAGTCAGATCCATACAATGAAAGCATGCAGAAAAGTATTCTCATTTGCTGCCCCAATGAGGCTAAGCATCTTCCAGAGGCAATGTAAGACCTTTCTTTTTGACCAAGCATTTGGTAGGTGGGGGTGGAGGCTTGGGGGGGGGTTAGGTGATTGGGAGGGGGGATATTTAAGGGGATTTTAACGTGTTTTATATGTTGTAGGCCACCCTGAATCTTAGGGAAAGGGTAGGGTACAAATCTAAATAAATAAACTTTTACTAAGTTCTAAATCAGGAGAAATTAATATTTTTCCCTCCTACAGAGCACTTTGGGAATTAGTATAAGCTCTGTGCGTGGGACAGAAGATTGGGATGCTTAAAAGTTGAACTCAGGATGGGGGAAAGAAGGAGAAGGTGCAGATCATGGTTCTGTGCCATGGACCCATCCTCTATCCTTGACTGCATGCCCTCATCTGCACTCCCTTCCCCTCAGCTCACTCTTTCAGCGCTTGAGGGCTGGATCCATGGGCTAGATCCAGGAACTGGAGAGGGGCCAAATAAAAGATAGCCAACAATCAGATTTGGCCCATGAAGTAAAGGTTCCCTATATCACTGCTATAAATGCAGTATTTTCCTGATCATATTTTGGCAATACTAAATGTCATGAAAGAGAACTGTGTGTCTTGTGACCAGGGACACAGATAATATGCACTTGATTTATTATTACTTGGCTGTAGCCATTTTTGCCAAGAAACCCAGATTAAGCTGTTAATACTCACAGCTAGAGACTGACATCTGTGAGTTAACAGGGAAAAGATCCATGTTTGTAGCCGACTACTAGCTTGTGTGTCGTAAATCAGCTGAAGGACATGTTGGCGAAGTGAAGAAGTCCAGATGAAATTATCACAAAGAATTACATTTTTGACAGAAAAGAATACATATTATTTATGGACAAGAAACGCTTTGGACGTCTTGCACTCTAAAGACACCTAGTGTTGCTTACCAGCGTAGGGAACCTCTAGCCCATGGGCTAAATCTGGCTCGTGGAGATTTTTTTTTAATTTGGTCCCTTTCCAATTCTTGGATCTGGCTTGTGCATCCAGTGTCTGCTCTCAAGCATGGAAAGAGTGACAGGCAAGAAAACAGAGATGGCATTTATTCATGATCTGGACCCTTCCATTCCTTTTCCAATCCTGACCACTCCCCTTAAGCACACCCGTGCCCTCAGCTGGACCATGGAGCTTGTATTAATTTTCAGTGACCTGTGGGAGGGGAAAGGTTCCTCTGCCCTAGTATATATCAACTCCAATGTATTATTATTATTATTACCATTTATATAGCGCCAGCAATGTACTTGGAGCTTTACAAAAAATAAGATAGACAGGGTCCCTGCCCGAGAGCTTATAATCTAAAGACAGGGGGAGGGGAGACAGGGAAGGGGGAACAGAGGGAGAGACAAGGGATGTAACATTCATGAGGATGCGAGAACTCAGGTACACTTTCTTGGCTTGGTTACAGTAAAATGTATACTAAAAATGTGTACTCCAACACTGTAGGTGATGACTAGAGCTGAAATGGCTAGTGGGAAAATTGTCCATGGTTACTATTTGGTATTTCAGATAGTGTGGAGGTAAAACTGAAGCAAGCAGCTAAAATGATACTCACGAGAAATTTAGCAGTATCGAGAAATGGTATTGATTTGTCAACTATTTCTCAACATTGCTGCAATTTCTTGATGCTCAAATACCACAAAATACCATCCCGGTTTACCTACTAACTGCATACCATTTACCGTGTGCTGTTCACCATTAATGTACTGGTAGTTACCACATTACTGAGGGTACCATTTTACTTCTGGGTTTCTGTCCATTAGTTGTTTACCACATTCCTTCTTGAGAAAAAGAACATGCTTGTCATCCAGCCATTTGTAGTCCCCAAACATGCTTACCATTACCACCCACCCATCTTCCCTCCCCAAAGACAAGCTGCCCTGATTAGAGAGAAATATGGGTGATTTCAGACATTACGTGGTCTCGATTCACCACAGTGGATCCCCGGCGGGGGTGAACCGAACAACCACCCCCGTGGTCAAAAAAAGCCCCGAACAGCCGTGACAGGACTGGGACCATGGCAGGGAATTGGGCCGGCAGATCACGGGCTGGGGCAGCACAACAGACGTGCCGCCGATTCCCGGCCATGGTCAGAACACCCAGAATGCGCCGGGTCAGCCCGTCCCTCCTGCTGCTGCTGCTGCTGCTGTTGCTGCTGCTGCTGCTATCCCGCCACCGCCTCCAGGTGCAGCACAACTGCCTTCTCCCCCGCCCTGTTAGGGCTCGGGGACAGGCGGGAGGAACACGTGGGAGGAGGACGCCGCAGTCATGCCCCAAGAAAGTGCCCGCAAGACCGTCGGGGCCGTCAGATCAGGCCCCGCTCTCCCCGGCACGCCAAACCCCGCCCCTGGCGACGCACGCACGTTCGGCGTGCGTCCCAGGGCAAGAAACCACACCCCCTCACCACATGCCGAGTGTAGGGCTGCCCCCGCCCCTGGTGCGCCGCTCGGAGCGGCTGCGCGCACGCACGGGGGCGGGGCTTTAGGTTCTTAAGCCAGCGCCGCCAGACAAGCGGCGCTGGTGATTGGGAAACTGGCCGACAATTCTGGTGGAGAGAGGAAGAGAGAGTGAACTCGAGAGTGGAGTGTGGAGAGCGTGTGAGCCCCGAGAGTCTGAGCAACCCTTCCTTGTATCCCTGGTAAGCGTGGTGAGTGTGAGAAGTGGATTGCTGTGTGTGTGAGTGTGTCCTACCCGTGCCCTTTCCCCGCCGTGATTTCAACCCTGTGGACCCTTTCTCTTGCCTGCAAGCCCCGTGCCCTTTCTCCTGTGGGGTCCCCCGCACCTACCCCCCCACGGGCTGTACCTACCCTCCGTTCCCCTTACCTTCTACCCTACGCAAGCGTGTTAGTGCATGTAAGGGGCAGGCCTTGGAAACCCCACTCAGTGGCGCCCTATGATGATAGAGGCCTGTTCTCCTTAATCGGAGGTAATGGCCACACTTCTATCCTGACGGGCATTAGTCCACGAGTGTTCCTAACCCTGTGTGGGGTGACCGTGGGCAACGAGCGAGTGAGGCGTGAGCGAGCGAGGACCCTGCTAGCGACCCCCCCCGGTGACAGAAATCACCAGCATCCCCTGGCCCAGGTACGGGCTTGTGAAACTATGGATGTGGCCACGGAAATTTCTAAGCTTGTACGGGCTGTCCGATCCTTGGCCATGGAGGTAAAGGATCTACAGGCCCAACAGGGGGACTTAGCCACAACAGTGGGTCAACTGCAGGGAGCAGCTGCCCCCGTAGCAACGGTTGCGCCTCCCCCTCCGATGGCTGGGCCATTCCCGATGGCCCCGCGGGAACCTAAAGGTCCCAACATAGAAAAATTTGTAGGGGACCGACGTGCCTTTCAGGGGTTTATGGCTCTTTGCCGCCTCACCTTTAAGGTACAGCCAGCGACCTATCACAGTGAGGAGCAAAGGGTCACCTTTATTATAGGGAACCTAGGGGGTACCGCGTTGGAGTGGGCAACCACCCTCCTTAAAGGGGATAGCCCGCTCCTTGCTCACTACGACGACTTTGTCAAGGAATTTGCTTTCTTATTTGATCACCCGCATCGAGCCCGAGATGCCGAAGCCCTTATCCTGACCCTCCGCCAAGGGAAGGGAGGGGTCTTAGAATATGTCACACAGTTTCAACAACTAGCCCTAGAACTACAGTGGCCCAATAAGGTCCTTAAGGTAATATTCCGACGGGGGATCGGGGAAGAGATCAAGGACCAATTAGCCTTGGTTGACACCCCCACCACTTGGGAAGCCTTAGCCAATTTATCGCTGCAAATCGAAGAGCGATTAATCGAACGAAAGCGGGAGAGGAGGCAGGAGCCCCGGCTAGCACCCTCTAGGCCCTTCCGATCAGTTAGCCCCCCAAGGAGCTCGGAACCCGAACCGATGCAGTTGGGGGCCTCCCGAGGGCCCTTGTCCCGAGAGGAGCGGGAGCGACGGCGATCGTCCCGCTCCTGCTTCTATTGCGGAGAACCATCTCACTTTATTGGGGAATGCCCCGCATTGCCCCCTCATCGACGGGAGGCGGGAAATGCTCGGGGCCGAGGCGGGCAGGGGCCGCCTCGTCCCACCAGTTCGTAAAAAACCCCGATAATTCCCTTGCTCAAGGTCCCCATTTCCGGGTCCCCCTGATGCTAGGGTTGCGCCCTCGGAAATCATTGGTCGTTTGGGCCTTAATAGACTCCGGCGCCTCCGGAAACTTTATCGATGGCCATTTGGCTACCAAATGGGCCATCCCTACCCAGCCTAAAATACTGCCGGAGGCAGTGCACTCTATTGACGGATCCCCGTTGATATCAGGCCCAGTAACCTTGAGTACTATTCCTTTGGAGTGTGTCATAGGGACGCACTATGAACAATTAGCTTTTGATGTAGTATGTACCCCCCTATTTCAAGTGGTCCTAGGGGCCCCGTGGCTTCAGCGGCATGACCCGTACATCGTCTGGTCTACACGACAGTTACGATTTGAGACCCCCTCTTGTCGACAAGAGTGCATTCGCCCAAACCCGTTGATAGCTGGCTATGCCACTATTTCCTCGCTCCCTCCCGAAGGAGAAGCAGGGCTTCCGACAGCCTATCAAGATTTTCTCGACGTATTTAGTAAAACCCAGGCCACAGAGTTACCGCCGCGACGGCCCTATGATTGCCCTATCGACTTGGTACCCGGAGCCGAACCTCCTTTCGGACGGATTTATGCTCTGGCCGGCCCTGAACTACGAACCCTACGAACGTATCTAGACGATAGTTTACGGCAAGGATTTATTCGCCACTCTACGTCCCCTGCAGGGGCCCCCATTTTCTTTGTAACCAAGAAGGATGGCGGTTTACGACCCTGCGTGGACTACCGAGCCCTTAATGGCATGACGATAAAGAACAGGTACCCACTCCCCCTGATCCCGGAGCTCCTCGATCGGCTGCAAGGAGCTCGGCTGTTTACTAAACTAGATTTAAGGGGGGCGTACAATTTATTAAGGGTACGAGAGGGTGACGAGTGGAAAACCGCCTTCCGCACACGTTATGGGCTGTTTGAGTATTGTGTTATGCCATTTGGATTGGCAAACGCCCCCGCCACCTTTCAACATTTAATCAATGATATTTTCCGAGACATTTTAGACATCTATGTTATTGCATATTTGGACGATATTCTGATCTACTCTACGTCTCTTGAAGAACACATTCAACAGGTACGAGAGGTACTGCAGCGGTTACGGGCCAATAAACTATACTGTAAAAGGGAGAAGTGCTTTTTTCACCTGACTACGATCAGCTTCCTGGGGTTCATTATCAGCCCCCAGGGGGTGATGATGGACCCGCAGAAGGTGAAGGCCCTCCAGGATTGGCCCCCACCCAAAGCCGTAAAACCTCTCCAACGCTTTCTTGGTAGCGCCAACTACTACCGTCACTATATTCCACATTACGCTGAGATTACCGCCTCCTTGACGCAGTTATTGAAGAAACAGCAAGTGTACCACTGGGGAAAGGAACAGCAATGGAGCTTTGAGTTCCTAAAACGAGCCTTCACCTCCGCCCCATTGTTACAACACCCCGACTTTGAAAAACCATTTTTTGTGGAAGCCGACGCCTCAGGACGTGCGATAGGGGCGGTATTATTGCAAGCGGTCGAGGACGCCCGCACCCCCCTCCCGTGCGCCTATTACTCCCGACAACTCACCCCTGCTGAACGCAACTACTCCATCTTAGATCGGGAACTCCTGGCCATTAAAGCCGCTTTTGACAACTGGAGACACTATTTGGAAGGAGCTCGACACCCCGTTACCGTAATAACGGACCACAAAAACCTTACGTACTTACAAACGGCCCACATTGCCAACGCCCGGCATGCCCGGTGGGCGTTGTTTTTTGCCCGTTTTGATTTTCGGATACGTTATCGACCTGGCCGACTCCACGTATTAGCAGACGCCTTATCCCGCTATACCGAAGAGGCCCCTCAAGAATCACGTACCGCCGAACGAATTCTAGAAGGACGAACTTTTGCAGCCACCTTTATGTCCCTGAACGAACTTCGTACCGCCACCCGCCAAGAACTTCCCTCCGAAGAAACACGGATGGAGACGCTAAGGGATGGGTTGCAATGGCATGAGGGCAAAATAGTTGTTCCACCCTCCTGCCGGTCTCAAGTCCTGTGGGCCCATCATGAAGGTCCGACTGCAGGACACCCGGGGATAGAGAGAACACAACGACTCCTCCAACGTTCCTTCTGGTGGCCAACAATGAATCAAGATGCCCGCCAGCACGTAACCAATTGTATTACTTGTGCCCAAACTAAAATCCCTCGATGCTCCCCAACGGGCTTACTCCAAGTCCTCCCCCTACCGCAAGGACCTTGGGAGCGAGTCGGATTAGACTTCGTCGTGGAACTACCACCATCCCGACAATATACCACCATTCTTGTGGTGGTAGATCATCTCACCAAGATGGCTCACTTCATCGCTTGTAAGGGACTCCCTTCCGCAAAACGCACCGCCCTTCTGTTTATCAGGCATGTGTTTAAACTGCACGGGTGTCCCCGAGAAATATTTAGCGACCGAGGAACCCAATTTACGTCCCGTTTCTGGAAGGCCCTGTTCCAGTCCCTGCATGTAACGCTCCACCCTACCACCGCATACCACCCCCAAGCGAACGGCCAGGTGGAGCGGGTGAACCAAAATATGGAACAATATCTTCGATGCTATATTAACTATTTACAGGATGACTGGTTCACCTGGCTCCCCCTGGCCGAGTTCGCTTACAACAATGCGCCTAGTGCGTCGTTGGGAAATTCTCCGTTTTTTCTTACTTATGGCTTCCACCCCCAATTAGGAACCATCGAAACTCCATCAACGGTGGTACCCGCCGCCGGCGCCATGGTCCGCAAGATTCACGAAGCACAAACCATAGCACGAACAGTTCTGCAACAGGCACGTCAACGGTACAAGGCCCAAGCAGATAAACATCGAAGGGAGACGCCACCTCTCCAACCAGGAGACTTAGTATGGGTCGACCGACGTCACTACCCGTCATCCCGTCCCACCTCCAAATTAGACGTCAAGTTTATAGGACCCTTCCCTATTATACGACAAGTGAACGAGGTAACCTACACTGTGCAACTCCCTCCCAACCTTCGAATACACCCTACGTTCCATGTCTCCCTCCTAAAAAGAGCGGAACCGGCGCATCGAGATACCACAAGCTCAGCTCCGGAACCAACCCTGATTACGGCCGCCGGCCCCGAGTATGAAGTCCAAGCAATCCTCGACGCCAAGCGCATCCGAGGACACCTCCATTACCTAATAGACTGGGTAGGATATGGCCCCTCCGAGCGCTCGTGGGAACCGGCACATCAAGTGTCGGCTCCACGGCTGATCCGAGCGTTTCATCTTCGCCATCCCCTTAAACCCGGACCACTTAACTCCCGGGGCCGGTGGCCTCGGGGGGGGGTACTGTTAGGGCTCGGGGACAGGCGGGAGGTACACGTTGGAGGAGGATGCCGCAGTCGTGCCCCAAGAAAGTGCCCGCTAGGCAGGCTCCGCCGTCGGGGCCGTCAGGTCAGGCCCCGCTCTCCCCGGCACGCCAAACCCCGCCCTTGGTGACGCACGCACGTTCGGCGTGCGTCCCAGGGCAAGAAACCACACCCCCTCACCACGTGCCTAGTGTAGGGCTGCCCCCGCCCCTGGTGCGCCGCTCAGAGCGGTTGCGCGCACGCACGGGGGCGGGGGTTTAGGTTCTTAAGCCAGCGCCGCCAGACAAGCGGCGCTGGTGATTGGGAAACTGGCCGACAAATCTGGTGGAGAGCAAAAGAGCGAGTGAACCTGAGAGTGGAGTGTGGAGAGCGTGTGAGCCCCGAGAGTCTGAGCAAACCCTTCCTTGTTTCCCTGGTAAGTGTGGTGAGCGTGAGAAGTGAATTACTGTGTGCGTGAGTGTGTCCTACCCGTGCCCTTCCCCTGCCGTGATTTCAACCCTGTGGACCCTTTCTCTTGCCTGCAAGCCCCGTGCTCCTTCTCTTGTGGGGTCCCCCGCACCTACCCCCCCCCCGGGCTGTACCTACCTTCCCGTTCCCCCTACCTTCTACCCTACGCAAGCGTGCTAGTGCGTGTAAGGGGCAGGCCTTGGAAACCCCACTCAGTGGCGCCCTATGATGATAGAGGCCTGTTCTCCTTAATCGGAGGTAATGGCCACACTTCTATCCTGACGGGCATTAGTCCACGAGTGTTCCTAACCCTGTGTGGGGTGACCGTGGGCAACGAGCGAGTGAGGCGTGAGCGAGCGAGGACCCTGCTAGCGACCCCCCCCGGTGACACGCCCACGCCTCTACCGCTGCCTCCTCCACCTCCTCCTCCTCCCTTGCTCTCTCGCCCTCCGCTCACCTCTCCCTTCTGCCTCACTCCATCCCGCCCCGTCCCCCAGCTGGTCTGGCGGGGAGCTCCGGAAGTGTGGTTGATTTTGACCCCATGTGGGTATTGACTGTGGTGAACATCTGGCGGCCGCTGAACAGACATGCCGGGTGTTTTGGCCCCGCCGCGGGATTGACCGTGGTTCACTGTGGTTGAGCGTGATCTCATAACATCTGAAAATACCCTAGAGCGACAGATCCAGGGAAAAGGAGCATAGAACCAGCGAGAAACCCAGGGTGCAGTCAGGGTATAGCTTTGCTCTGAGGCCAGGATGGCTGAGGATTGGGAATTGACCCAATCCATGTCATACCTACCAGGCATGTGCAATCTCCAAACGTTGGCTGCCAAGTTCCCAGCTAGAGAGAAATAGAAGGAGAGAATGGTTCCATGGAGAAGGAGGAGTGTGACTCAGACAGCTCAATCCATGACAGATCCCACCCATCTGCAATTGCCAGACATGCTGCCAAATGGAAATAAAATAAAACAAAGTCATGCCCATGACAAGATTAGCAAAATGTGAGAGTTTGAGAACACATAAATACTATGTACAAGTTCCATGTTATATACCACAATGATAGAAGACTTGCATGTGCCATGCACATGCTTACCCCCATCAGCCACTACAAAGTCACTGCAAGAGGGGGAAAATGGCATTGCAATGGCATTTGTTGGCCCCTGGAAACCAATCAGAATTGTACCATGGCCTGTAATTCTGAATTTGATGCCTCCCAATCAGAATTGTCCCCTCCAGATTGTTGACTAAAAAAGGAAGACTGAAATGCAGTGGCAATTGACATCAGTATTATGTCAGAATTAGAATTTTATGGGAAAGCAGTAATCAATACAGCAAAGGGGTAAATGGTACGGCAAAGCGGTACATGGTACAGCAAAGCTGTAAGCATCACAACAGGATCCTGGTAAACAAATTATCCATAAAACGAGAATTGAAATCTCGACTGAGACATTCCCATGTACCGGGAAGTTTTCAATTCGTCCAAGCCGGTGTCAAGAACTGGGATTTCAATGAAATTATTGACATTTGAGAGATCTCGTTCCAGCCCTACTGTGAGGTTAGCCAGTAACAGAGGTTAACCAAACTGGAATGCCAGATATTAACATTTATCGCATTACCAAATGAGAGCATTGCCACTTACAGCATTACTGGTTACTGCACTACCACATAACTAGACCAGTCCAGACAGAGAGGGAGGGAGTAAAAAAACAACAACCAAAACTCAAATGGTAATTAAATGGTAATGTGGTAACTGGTAACATGGTAGATGGTAAATGACAATTTGGTAAACAGTAATGCGCTAATGAGCAATCTGGTTAACCAGAAAACCTCCAGATGCTTAAATCAGATACCATCTGTTATGTATCTGACTAGATATTGGATATCATGGATACCACAATACCTGCACAAGAATTGCTCCTAAGACCATGAACATTCACTTGCCCTGGCACAGCTGGTTTCCTTGACTTCAAATGTGCATTCAAGATGGCAGCCTACATGAGCAAATCTAAAGCAAGTCAAACACTGGAAACGGATATTTATTTATTTATTTATTTATTTATTTTATAACCTTCTACCCCGCCCCTCCTGCCATGCAGCTCGGGGCGGCTTCCAACATCTTAAAATCCAATAAAAACAGTTAAAATAATCACAAATATTATAAAAACAGGGCTAGCAAACCAATCTAAAAACCAAAAATAGGTGGGGGAACTAAAACCCCACACCCTCCCCACCCTCCCTCCCAAAGGCCTGGGCGAACAGCCAGGTCTTTACAGTTCTGCTGGAATGTTAACAGGCTAGGGGCCAGGCGAGCTTCCTCCGGATACTGTAGCAGGGTGAGCTAGAGTGCCCCAGATGCATCTGATCCAGGAGTCCTCTTGGTTCCCTAAGGCTAAAAGGGGTTGAGCAGCCCAAACAGGGCTGACAGGTCTAAGTGGGACATGCGGTTGGTTGGGAGGCGGTCAGGTGACCATAAGCCCTGAGTATTTAAGGCTGGGCCGGATGTTTAGGCTGAGAGAGATCCCCAGGGCATGGAAGGAAGGAGTTACCTCAAGGTGGGGGAAATAGGCCTGAGAGGCAATCCTTGGAGTAAGGGATGGGGAGGTGAAGTCTTTATCTTTACAGATTTGTTTATGTGTTTGTGAGTTTCTATGGGCTAATTCCACCACCAGGAAGAACCCTGAATGGAGTCCTGCAGTAAACAAGGGAGTGTGAAGCATTTAGAACTGTAAATAAAGGTGGTTTTGTATGGACAACTGAGAGACTGGTCTTGCTTCAGGAGGAAACTGAGACACAGACCACCATGTAAAGGGAGAGCAGTGAATGAGCTAGTCACAGATGCATTCAAGTGTCACTTTGACAAAAGGAAAGATTCAAGGGCTTATGTAGCAGTAGCTAGCTACTATATATATAAACTTTATTCAGCTAGCTTTCGCCATAGCCATACCCACAAACATATATATACAAAAAAATATATAATATAATAATAATAATAATTAATAATATGATATAACATATCAATATACAGATAAGTAATATGCAACTAAAACCATAAAATAAAATAAAATAAAATAATAACATCACAAAATACATCCATGATAATATGCCACAGCATCATTTATCACCACATAGATATATCACAGAAAAGCCAGTCCAGAGCCAGAAATATTTTTAAAAATTTACCTTACTCTTCTGTGGGGGACCTCAACAGGGAGATCTCCCCTAAGGTAATAACAAATTCAATTGTTCAAGTCCTAAGACTATTCCAATCCTATACAAGCCTATCCTCCATTCGATTTACCAAGGACATTTTAATTAACCATACCCCCGGGATCCGTCCAGGCCACTCACACCCACCCTTACTTCCAAACAAAAGAAAGGGCCACCAAGGTATAACACATAGGGTATTGTCCTTACAAAGTCCCTACATTGCAGGCACCAAAATCCTCCCTTTTCTGGGAGGCCAGATGGACAAATATGGCTACAGCATTTGCCACTACCTTCTCCTTTGTAGTGAGAAGTTGCTCTAACTGGGAATAGTCAGACAAGTAGGGATATCTGTGCCACAAAGGAGCTAACCAAGCTTGCCGTAGTTCTTCGTATAGCGGACAATGAAGGATAATATGAAAAACATCCTCCAAATGACTATCGCTACATGGGCAGGTGCGATTT
>QEPC01009174.1:2133020-2153487 GCA_003113815.1 Sphenodon punctatus | reverse complement strand
GAAGTGAAATTGACCGGGGTTTTTCTTTTCACAGGGAGAAGCCCCTGCCTCCGCTCCCTGGCGTCCCCAGCAAGTCCAGGTGAGGCTTGTAAGAGTAAAGTGGCTGGGCAGCGGCTCTGCCTCCACAGCCCTTCTCTCCGCAGCTCTTCAGGAGCTAGCTACTAACTATTCAAGATCCTTGATCTGGTCACTGAATCCAATTCCTAGTTCTTACTCCCCAGCACTGAAAAAGTGAGCTTAGGGGAAGGGAGCAGAGATGGGGTGGGAATTCCGGATCTACCGGTATCCGATACTGCCGGTATTTTGGTGTACCGGCAGTATCAGATTAACCCTGTATTTGGGGGTACCGGTACCGGATCCCCATACCAGATTTTTTTTACATTGCGGCCATTTAAATGAATGGCCGCAATGTAAAAAAAGAAACAAAAAACCCCCCAAAACACTTTCCCTCCCCAGTCCAGGCTGCGTGGGTGGAAGGGGGGACACACACACCCCTGCCCAGCCTGGATTTTTTTAAAAATAATTTCCCCCCAAAGTCCCTGCTAGTATGGGCAGGGTGGCTACCCAGAGCCCGCCTGGGACTCTGGCCAGCAACCCAGAGCCTGTACCAACAGGTAAGGTACTGTGGTAACTAGTGTGATCCCTGGGTGGGGGGTGGTTTAACACACACCCCACCCCAGGGATCACCCTACCTCCCCACCCAGGGATCGCCTAGCTTTGGCGCTCCGGGCAGTGGTGGTCCGGAAGCTTCAGCGCTGGCTGTGGCTGCCGGCTTCAGCGCTTTCTAGGCCTTCCGGGGAACTTCCAGGTTTCCGCGGAAGGCCTAGAAAGCGCTGAAGCCTCCGGACCGCCGCCTCCGGAGCCTGCACTAGGGACTTAGAGGGGGAAAAAAATAATTTAAATCCAGGGTGGGTGGGGGGTGCCCCCCTTCCACCCGCACAGCCTGGGAGGGGAGGGGGGAGGAATTTTTTTCCCCCATTGATTTCAATGCGGACAGTTCCCCATTGAAATCAATGGAATAAATCCGATACCAGTAATCCGGTTTTAATCCGGTAACCCAGTATTTTGCATACCGGTAACCGGTATTCTGCCTGATGTCCCACCCCTGTACACAAGGATAGGGGACAGACCCACGACCTAGACCCTCCTCTTCCTGAGCGCACTCCTTATATCTGGGGTGGATGACGGCGGTGACAGAGAAGACATGAAGTTTGGGAATGTAGTGGGGGGAAAGGGCAAAAAGATAGGGTGAAGCAAAACCATGTAGAGCCTTGAAGGTGAAGACACGGTGTTTGTGCAGGATGCAAAGAGAGATTATATTTAAATCTCAAAATCGCGTCACACAGGCAAAATGTTGTGAACTGCTGGGTTAGCACTGGAGTATCCAAAAGGTTAAGGAGAATAAGGCATGATGGTCCATAGAGATAGTGCCCCTGCTAGCAGTGAGAATTGGCAGGAGTCTCAATGAAGTGAAGGGGACTCCTGTTCATACTAAGCATGGATGCTATTCCCACAGACTACAACTTTAGTACAAAGTAGGGGTGTGCACCAGGCTCCCGTGTCGTTTTTGTTTTTCATTTTTGTTTTTGTTATTCAAAAATGTTGTTTTTGTTATCGTTATTAATGACAATGTTGTTTTTGTTATCATTTTTGTTATCATTTTCGTTATTGTTTTTGTTATCGTTTTTGTTTTCAGTATCGGTATTGATATTCGTTATCATTATTGTTATTGTTATTGATATTGATAAACAAAGAATTTACTTTTTGTATCGGTATCATTAATGATTCCCGTGTACAACTAATATCTATCTAAATCTAAGGGAGGCGAGGTAAGGGAAAAGTAAAACTATTATCTAATCAATTATCTATATAACTATTCTAATCTTTTGGAATAGCAAATTCTGCTAATTCAATAAAGTTACAATTACAGCTATTCTAATCTAATCTATATGTCTATAATATATATCTATATCTAATCTATACAACCCATCTATATATAATGTACAGGGGGGAGAAGGGCAGGGAAAGGGAGAAGGTAAAATATAGGGTATGAGGAAGGAAAGGTATTGGTGGTGATACAATGAGGGCTAGGGAGGATTTTTTTGTGTGCAAGCACCACAGTTCTGTAAAAGCAACCTGACAAGCAGAGCTCTCACAGAATGGAGAGAAAAAACCAACCCTCCCATTATAAAGGGTTGCAGTGCCCTCCCCCAGAGCCCCCCTGATTGGTTGTGGGAGGCAGCAGGCATTGAGCAATCACAGAGTGCCATGAGACTTCTGGGGCCTGCTTGCGCTGCTTATTAGCCAGCGATGCATCCATCAGATACTGCTGAGCTGCTCACCCCTCCCAACACAGGTACAGTTCAAGAGTTCAACCCTGTTTAGACTTTGAGATGTCTGCTCTCTCCTCCCCTCTCCACAGTTTCCCTCCAAAACCCAACTGCCACAGCACTAATAATGACAATGATAACAAGATTGTAGTTTTCATTTCTCGCCATTGTTTTTGCTATAGTTTTTGTTGTTGTTTTTGTTGTTATCAATATTGATATCATTATCGATACCATTATCAATACCGTTACCATTATCGGTAGTTTCGGTTTTCATTTTCGGTATTCTTTTTTCGTTATTGTTATTGTAATAACAAAAACTACATGCACACCCCGAGAGAGAGAGACTAGGAGAAAAGCAAGTGAATCAGAGGACGCAATTAATGTCTACCTAAAATATCAAACTTCTTTTTAAACACAAATGAGGCTGAGCTGCAAGGTCCATATCCAGAGAGAAAATTCAACCCCTTAGAGTCTGGTGGTATTAAGAGCCTGGGTTCCACCCAGGATTGACTAGCTGTGAAACTCTCAGGCAGAGTTGGGTTGAGATTCTAAACTCCCCTAAATTCAAGAATGTTTAGGGTTGCCTCTATCTTATTTTAAAATATGTTTTAACAAGGGAAACTAAAGCAAAGCAGCTTAGACAATTACAAGTAATGGAACCTTGTAAAAAATAGCTACCGATAAAAAGGAGGTGAGGGAATACTTGGGAAATGTTAACATACACAGAACAGCAAGTAAAGGCAAATACAGGCTGAGTAGCAGGAAGCAAATTCCTGGCACGAAGTTCTGTTGGTCTGTGGGGAACTAGTGGAAGCCTCACCATTGCTTGTGACATTTAAAACTAGACTGGGTAAAATACTAGAAATTATCCTGTAGGGAACAATTCAGTATTGCCTGGGGCATTGATTCGATGACTGAATACATCTTTTCCATATCTGATTTCTATTAGTCTAGGATCTCCAGCTGTCTTCCACTTCCAAAGACTCCTCCCGTCTCTTGTTTCTTTCCTTAGTCCAGACTAATATTAACACTTCACCCCCAGCTACATTTAATTTTACTTCTTATTTCAAAAGAAAACCCCCAAAAAACGAAACTGGCAGCTGATTAAAGCTTTCCATTTCCTCATAAAAAAAGGAAAAAGGGAAAGTGTCTGAAAATGTAGTTGAAACTTTTTGAAAGCTCCACCTTGGATAATGTCCACAGTTTAATTAAAAACAACAACACTATTTTTTAGGAAATTAAATTAGCAACACCAGATGGCTTGGGGTTCTTCTTGATAATTCGGGCTGCATTCAGACATCAGGTTATCCACCTGCAGTCCCCAGTGGCCTTGCCTTGGCTTTACTGCATGGTGGTATTTATTTTTTGGTGGGATGTGAATGGATCAACCACATAGTAATACCCACAGTATTCTGTGGGAGAGGTACCACAGGTACTATGTTCAATAGGATAACCTCAATGTTATCAAGCGGTAGATCCATTAACATGTCACCAAAAAAATGCCTTCAACTGGTAAACTTCTGACAAACTCCTGGAACTGCTGAAGGGGCTTATCATGAACTGCCAAGGTGAGTTTGTGGTCCTTTTCACCTCTAGGTCACAAGCTTGCATCTGTTCAGTTTAGGTAGATACTAGTGACCAATGTTTACGTCCATAAATTATCTGTTTGGCCTGTTGTGTCTATGAGCTGAATTGAATAATTCCAGTTACATCCCATAATGTGTGTCAGTTCACAAGTGTGCTTCATGTCTAGGCTATAGTCTCTTCTAAATGCTTTCGGGTCATATTCACACGAGATCACACAAGACTCTTTTTCCGGCTGTACTCTTTCTTGTGGGAGTTTGCATTCCTGCATTTTAATTGTTCCCATGTTCCCTCCCCTTCTTCAAAAGTTTCCTCACACTTAAAAAGTCACCCAGGGTACTGCCATGGCAGCTAATAGGGGTCTCCATTAAATACAGGCGGTTGCTCCAGTTTATGGAGAGCAATTTTCGATATTTAGATATGTAGAAACATGAAAACTAAGTTTTTGACCACAGTTATACAACTAATTAACATGCAATAACATCTTAGTCGACTGAGAGTCTAGTGGATAAGGTGTTGGCCTTGGGAAGCCTGCCAGCATTTGAAGTCTGCTTTGGCCATGAATTAACTGGATGGCCATGGGCAAGTCACTATCTTGCAGCCTCAGTTCCCCTTCTGTAAAACTGGGTTAATAATGACCTACCTAATAATGTATTGTTCTGAGGGTGATTTAGATAAGCGGTGTAAAACACTATGAACACCAAAACCACTATAGTTAACAGGGGTGGGGAACCTTTAACCTCTTGTGGTCATTTTGAAAATTCAATTAATCCACATGCACATTGGGGGAATTGTTCAAGCAGTGTGCTCATAATATAATTCCATAATCAAAATCCTCCGGTTTACAAGAAGAGTTACGGTTCTTGCAAATTCAGTCATTGCACTAAAAAGCATGGAAATTGCAAGTTAAAGGCTCCTGACTTAACTTCCATGTCATGTTAGCAGTAAAGACATTGCACAGTCTCACATATTGTGCTCACTTACAACTGAGTCTCCGTGCACTCACACTTTGCCTTTGTCTTTCAGCTCCAATTCTCTTCCTCTTTGCAGGTTGGGAGCAACACTGAAGCTGGGGACAGGAGGGCATGAGCTGGCCCCTCACCCCCCTCAGTTTCCTCTTTAAGAAACAGGGAACTTAGGAACTCTGTCTCCCAACCTTTCTCCGCCTCTAGTCTACTTGGTCCCAGTCCTGGAACAGAGAACTCTGGCTCGCCTCCCACCCCTTCTCCCCCTCAAATCTACTTGGTCCCAGTCCTGAAACAGAGAACTCAGGTCTCCTGGCTTCCAGCCTCTCCACCCCACTCTAATCCAGTAGACTGCACTTCCTTCACAGGCAAATCAATAGTCCTCGTTCCGAGCCTGTTCTCCTCTCCCCTGCTCTCAACCTTGTAATGGACAACCCAGGAATCCTGGGTCCAAGTTGCCCCTCTAACCCTGTAGCCCCCACTTCCCTTACAGAGAACTCAAAGTAGGGATGTGCGAACGCGGTTCGGAAGTTCGGAGTTTGGACCGAACTCGGTCTGTTCGGACGTCCGAACCGAACTCAAAAATGACTGAACAGTTCAGTCATGTTTAGGTGAGTTCGGATGAGTTCGGGGTAGGAAAAAACGTGACTGGAAGGCCCATTCGGGTGGGAAAAATGTGACTGGAAGGGGGAGGCAGTTGAGGAGCAGACTTCCTGGCACCAGGGATGGAGGCCAGGACTCGGAGTGGTCTCAGGGCCAAATGATACTGATACCTAAATCTATATCAGTACCGATAGTGCTATTTCAAATGTTCGGCCGAACCGAACTCCACCAAAACGAACAACCAAACCCGAACTCAGTTTTTGAACCGAACAGCCGAACCGCGTTCTGTTCGCACATCTCTACTCAAAAGTCCAGGGAAATACAATGTTTGTCTGTATGTGTCATATGGAACAGAAGTGTGTTTGTGAAATGACAAAAAAAAAAAAAAAAGGAGAGGAAATGGAATAACAGGGAGGCAGACTATTGGGAGTCAAAGGATAGGGAGTCAACTATGGGTAAGTGGGTAAAATGATAGGACTGCTTCCTCAGATATCCCATCAGTCTTCCAAATCAGTTATTTCACTCAGAACCTTTTATTGTAAGTATTTCTAATTCCTCCTGTCGTTCCACCCATTTACTTAATCCTGCACACTCTTTGTATTTTTGCCTGTCATTCCAACAATTCCACTTACTGCATCTGGTGCCTTGCTCATCATTTCACCTCCTGCCTTCCCTATGTTCTCCCAGAGATGCATCTGTGTTGTATAATTTCACAATCACTTAATTGGATGTAGGAATGACAATAGTATTTATTTAGAAATTAGCACTGCTGTTGCTTCTGTTCCTTACAATGGGAATTCCATTTTATTAATTTGAATGCATACCCAACTTAGTTTTAATTAAACGTTTGTATACGACTCTACCCAGCTTCACTGTGCTCTGGGAGGGCAGTGGAGACTAGTGGGTAAGAGGGATGGTTGTGAACCATTACTCAGCTGTCCCATTCTCCCCAACTGAAATGAAAGGATAGAGGGAAAAGACAGGGTGAGGGTCCAGCTCTAGGGGGTCTGCATGTTGTTTTCTTTATTACAATAACAATAATAAAAAGATAACAAAAATTGTCATTTTCATTTTTGTTATTGCAACAACAACCGAGAATAATAACAAAAATGACAACCAAGAATAACGATAACAAAAACAACTATGTCGTTATTGTTGTTGTTATTAGTGCTGTGGCAGTTGAGTTTTGGAGGGAAAATGTGGAGCGGGGACAAGAGAGCAGACATCTTAGAGTCCTAAACAGGGCTGAACTCTTGAACTGTGCCTGTGTTGGGAGGGACGAGCAGCTCAGCAGTANGCAGCTCACCCTCATCCAATCCCTCACAACCGTAACACAGTTGCGGTTTTGTTTTGGATGGGAATGGAGAGGGGAGAAGAGAGCAGACATCTTAGAGTCCTAAACAGGGCTGAACTCTTGAACTGTGCCTGTGTTGGGAGGGACGAGCAGCTCAGCAGTATCCAATGGATGTATCGCTGGCCAATGAGCAGGGCAAGCAGGTCCCCAGCAGTCTCATGGCACTCTGTGATTGCTCAATGCCTGCTTCCTCCCGCAACCAATCAGGGGGGCTCTGGGGGAGGGCACTGCAGCCCTCTATAATAGGAGGGTCAGGCTTTTTCTCTCCATTTTGTGAGAGAAAAAGCCTGCTTGTCAGGTTGTGTTTACAGAACTGTGGTGCTTGCACACAAAAAATCCTCCCTACCCCTCATTGTATTACTAATACCTTTTCTTCCTCATACCCTACATTTTACCTTCTCCCCCCTGTACATTATATATAGATAGGTACTCTAGATTAGATATAGATAAGTATAGATTAGATATAGATACATATTATAGATACAC
Organism: Sphenodon punctatus; assembly: GCA_003113815.1. Taxonomy (NCBI): domain Eukaryota; kingdom Metazoa; phylum Chordata; class Lepidosauria; order Sphenodontia; family Sphenodontidae; genus Sphenodon; species Sphenodon punctatus. The sequence goes on along the minus strand of QEPC01009174.1, from coordinate 2,146,165 downwards.
ACACACACACACACACACACACACACACACACAGACATATACATATACATATTAGATAGATATAGATATATAGACATATAGGCTAGATTAGAATAGTTTATAGATTAGATATAGATATATATTATAAACATTTAGATTAGATTAGAATAGTTATATAGATAATTTGTTAGGGAATAGATAGTTTTCCTTTTCCCTTCCCCTGTCTCGCTTAGATTTAGATAGATATTAGTTGTGCATGGGAATCGATACCAATAATGATACCGATACCAAAAATAAAATCTTTGTTTGAAACGGTACCGATACCGATGACAATGATAACGAAGGTGACATTTTCATTAATAACGACAGCAAAAACAACATTTTTGAATAACGAAAATGAAAAAGAATAACAAAAACGACATGGGGGCCTGCTACACACCCCTAGTCAACTCATGCCCTTCTATCCCCAGCTTCAGTGTTGCCCCCATCCTGCAAAGATGAAGAGGATTAGGGCTGAAGGACGAAGGCAATTTAAGTGTGGGTTCATGGAGCCTAAGTTGTAAGTGAGCACAATATGTGAGACTGTAAAATGTCTTTACTGCTAACTAGCCACAGAAGTTAAGGTGGGAGCCTTAACTTGCAATTTCCATGCTTTTTAGTGCATGATTGAATTTGCAAGAGCCTTAACTCTTCTTGTAAGCCAGAGGTTTTTTGAATATGGAATATACAAGTTTTTTGTTAAATACAATGCAATGGAGAAACTTTGTCCTGCTCATGCAGTAGAATACTGAGCAGCACAGCCACTATGGGAGCAAGGCTTAGGGGAGGCTAAGGTGGAAGAGCTGCTCCCTTCAGTTTAGAAGGTTGTTACTTCCTTCAAATAGCAAGCAAGGCATGCTATTAAGTTACAGCCAAAAATGAAACCAATGGAAATCGAAAACAAAAGCAAAATTTTGCTATTTATGAAAACGAATTTAAATAACAAAAACGAAAAATGAAAATAAAAAATGACATGAGTCCCTGGTGCGCACCTCTAATATCAGCTAAAGTGGCCCTTATGTATGCCTAATAGTTCTGGTGTAGTATACATTTCATATGAAGCACATCCAGGCTGGTACCTTTGTGTGTTTATTTGTTTTATTACATTTATATTTGGCAATTTTTAAATGTGGAAATCCGGTTTTACAGTTGCAGCTCATGAAATTATAGAAGCACAAAAACAAATTCTCATTGAGTTTTGCATAGCACTTCTATGGACAGGAGTTCTGTGGTTTGCCTGACCATAGCACGTGGCCCTATAAAAGGTATGTGTTCACATGGCAGTGTCTTTTGCTGTAGCAATGTACATTGCCACCTAACACCCAGACAAACACACAGAGGGGAAATGCTGCTTCCATGGACAGCATGGAAGCAAGGAGGCTTCCATGGACATAATGTATTTATCACAAATATATTGCTTGTCACTTGAGAATTATTTTGGCACGTGAGAACATACCCATTTAAAGACCACAAATAGTTAGCATAGAGCACTGGTTCCCAACCTTTTCTTCTCCAGGGACCAGTTGTCTGGATAGGTAAAGTGGGATCAGAACAAATAGTGGGTTTTGCATTTGCAGATATTATTCAGATTTTGGGATAGCCTTCCAAATATCCAAATGAGATCCATCACCATAGCAGATATTTATTTATTTATTTGTATTTCTTGGCCACCCCCTCCTGCCACAGCAGCTTGGGGCAGCTCACATGTCTAAAATATATAAAATATAAAATACAATTTTTCAATAAATAACAAAGATAAAAACAATATAAAAACAACATATAACCCAAGGTGGAACCAATAAAAACCCCGACCCCTCCCCACCTTCACTCGTCCCCCTCGCCAAATGCCTGGCAGAACAGCAAGGTCTTACACTGTCTACGGAAAGAGGGGAGGTCTGGGGCCAGGCGAGCCTCCATCAGAAGGGAGTTCCACAGCTGCGGTGCAGTTACCAAGGATGTCCCCCTCATCGTTGCCACCTGAGATACCCTGGGGGACTCTGAGGGAGCTGTCCCTGGCTGACCGCAGGGACCGATCCACGGCACGTGGAGTGAGTGATCCTACAGGGCTTTATAGATCAAAAATAACACCTTGAATTGAGCCCGAAAGACTACAAGCAGCCAGTGCAGAGAGCAAAGCACTGGTGTAATAAGCTCGCGGCAACACATTCCCATAAGGAGATGGGCCACCACATTCTGCACCAGCTGCAGCCTCTGGACCACCACCAAGGGTAGCCCCACATAGAGCGTGTTGCAGTATTCCGGCCTTGAGGTGATGAAAGCATGGATGATAGTGGCCAGATCCATGTCTGAGACATACGTCTGAAGCCACTGCATCAGGTGTAACTGGTGTAATGGCCCCCTCACCACAGCCGCCACCTGGACATTCAGGCAGAGCCGTGAGTCAGAGAGCACCCCAGACCACGGACCTGAGGAATCAATGGGGGGCAGACTCCATCAATGGCAGGAGCCACCACTCCCTTAGCCCTACCCACCAGAATCACCTCCATCTTGTCGGGATTCAGCTTCAGACAGTTAACCCTCATCCAGTCCCCCACAGTCGCCAGACACCAGATATTTACATATCCTTTTTTATTGTTTTTTGGCTGTTTTGGTTACCTAGTTTTTTGGTTATTCAGCTGTTTCATTTTCGATTACTGCACATGCTCAAATAGCTGAAATGAAGTAACTGAATAACTAAGCATTCAAAAAACCAAATAGCAAAAAAACCCATCCAACAAAAACCAACTTGGAAAACCAAAATGGATATCTGGCAAAAATGGATCTGATTAGCAGCTATTATCAATTTCAGTGGATGCAATTTGAATTGGGTGAGATCAACAGATATATTTTTTTCAGATATTTGTTTCAGCACTCTAGGTATCAGCACCATGCAAGACACCAATGTTTGTTTCACCCAAAGGATGTGGAGGGTATACATACGTGCACACACACACACACACACACACACACACCACATGCACACACAAAATCTCATGCACACACATGCTCAACAGACACTCTAACATCGCACAGACCTGGAAATGTAGCTGTAGCGATTCTGAAGCCATAGCAGCCTCAGCCATGGGAGCCAGTGTGATGGGAATCCCGGGAAAGCGCCTGCCAGAGGCAAAGTTTACCCAAGCCACTACCAGAGTCAGACCCTATGGCTCTCCAGTCCAGCAGGCAGAAGTCCACAGGCTGGCAGTTGGGTGCCACTGTACTAGGAAGAGCTGCAGTGGTATGAAAAATGTTTTCCAGTTGATTGATCATTATGACTAAGAAGATGTACTTCTCCAGGATTACACTGCTCCTTCTATTGTCCTTCTATTTGTGCTTCCCTTCTCCTTGTAATGAAACTAAGCAAGATGCACCTGCAATTTTGCCACTTCATGAATGTATCCTTGAATGTTTTTAAACGAGCAAGTCTTGAGTAGGGGTCCATGTCCGCTGAGTGGTACAGCAGCAGAACACCCCATAGTGAGTGGGGAGGGATTCTAACGGGTGGCTCCATGGGTAGCCACCATGGCTGTGCAGGCAGCCTCCATTCACTCCTGCCACCATGGAGCGGTCCCCGAAGCAACTCATACGGGCAGTCATTACCCCTTTAAGAGCTCCAGGTAGGGCTGTGGGCGGAGCAGCAGCGGGGCCATGGACCTGTCCGCTGGCGTGGGTGGGTGCCCCGGTTCAAGCCTGTCCCCAAGCACAGTTTTGCCTTCTGTCACATGGGGCACTCTGGGTTTTTCTTCGGTGCCCCGTGAGTGGCCGTGAGTGGGTGCTGCATGGGTCACAGGAGCGCACATCCACCCACACCACCTTCACACGTGCAGTCGAGTGGGTGGTTGATGGGTGGCCATGCATGGTTACAACTCATTTAAAAACATCCCTCGTCTTCCCTCTCTTGTCCATCCTAGATTGTAGGACTTGGTCTCTAATTCATGATTGTTTGGTACTAGGAAGTTGATGGAACTGTAGAAATGATAATAGTAGTAGTAGTTTGGTTTATTGTGCCCAGCAATTCTGCTATTACAATTAATAATAATAATGGAAGTGTTAATTGGTAAACTATGTTTTTGTCCACTTTTAGTTCTTCTGTCACACACAAAGCTGAACCTCCTGGGGGCGGGGGAGGGTGTCATGGTTTTTGGAGAGATGCGCTGATATGGGAGGGGGTCATAAAGCCTGTTCTAAATGGAGAAGGATCTGGGTATGAAAGCCAGGAGCGTAGCAGCTAGTTTGGAGTGGGCTCTGGTGCAGGAGAAGGAATGGAGCTTCACCAAAACCTCTCCCAGCATCAGGAGACAGAACTGCCCCTGGGAATATGGGGCCTCCAGGCTTGTGGGCCGTGGTGCAGCTGGACCACCCATCCTTACTATAGTTACTATAGCTACTCCCATATATGAGAGGCTGTCATGTGTGGGTTTTGCATCACTCTTAAATGATGGGTCTGTAACTAAGAAAAGAATTAAGTCCAGGATACTTAACATCCTTTGAAAGGCAAGTTGAATGATTAGCAAGTTGTGTTTTCTCACTCCACTTGTGCCCATGTTTTCCGTGGGTGTTAGGTATGAACATCTGCAATTGTGAACTGTCAGATAGCTGCATTTCCACACTAACTCACCCCAAGTTTATCTGTAAATCTGTCCCATAGATTGGGAAGGGGAGAAGCCAGCATCTGCCATCTGCTCTACGTTATTTATGACAATTTCTCTAATTAGGTCCAATTGACTTGCTGTCAATGATTAAATGTAATGGGTAATAATAACATGGCTTCATGATTACCACCATTATTATTAACTCATTGATTGCAATGCTTTTTAAAAAAAATTTTGCCCATCAGAATAAAATATGTTTAGCACCTGGTTTATCTTTTTTTTCCTCCCTAGAACATCTGCTGTAAATGTGTGATATATGTGGAATTTAATGTCTCTTGATCTGAAAGGGAAGCGAATAATCCTGACTTTGAGAGTCCGTGCTGGCATGAATTTATTGTCCGACAATGAAAGGATCAAATAAAAATCAGTCTAAAATTTAGTGCTGGGCTTGCAGACCTGTCAAACAGAAACTGAACATAGTCACCAGATTGGATATTCCTGTCTAGTAGGCTCAGGTTATTTGGATTTATGTCTCTTTCTCTTGCAGTAAGATGTGAATATGGGTGGATTAGCCAGAGTTCCTTAGAAGCTTGGGATCAGAATTCAGCTGCTATCAGAGAGCCACCATCCATCCATCCATCCATCCATCCATCGGGACAGCAAATTGTCTCGGCATTGTCTGGTGGAACTCTCCTTCCTTTAGCCACATAGAACCAAGTCTAGCATTGATTGGATTCAAATAGATCTCTCTGTCTTACCTCATCCCTTCACATCAAATGCAGCAAATAAAAACATAGCCTTGAAACATAGCTGTGTCCACCTTCGAGCCCCAGCCCTTTCTACTGGCAGATGGTTGTTAACTCAAATCCCTTTCTTTGGTTCCTCGCTCCCTGACAAATTTTAGTTGTTGTTTGGGTACAATGAACTGTGTTTGCCATCTTTTCTATTTGTCGTCTACTCTTAGGTCAAGTGTTGTATTACTTTGCAGTCGCTGCAATGCAATTCTGGTTTTCCCATAACCATATGGAATTGCCATGGAACAAATGCTGTCTGGAACAGCACAAAACAGACACTGTTCAGACAGATAATGAGTCTCCTATCTATAAGAATGTCAATGGGCTCCCCACAGCTACACCAAGCCATCTTTCCTTGAGCATCATGAATTGAAAAAAACAAAAACTAATTCTGCAGATATATAATAGGATGTAATATTAGGTCAAACTTTGGCCAGATTTATATTTTGAATTCTTGAAGTTTCCCCTCAGAAATATTCATGACCAGAATCATATTTTCATTAACACTTTTTTTTATAAAAAGAAAAAGATCTCAATTTATGAGTCCTGAAAATTTGAAGACAACTAGTAAAGAGTCTGGATATTATTTACGTACTATAAACCTCTTTTTTGGCTTGCCAGATTTAAGCAGCATTAATTTCTGTGGTGGATAATTTCTGTGGCTACAAATGTTTGAGCCACACTTTTTATTTAATAACACAGTCTTGGAAAAATAAGCATGGCTTTGGCCAGTCTCCCCCCCGCCCCCCTTGTCTACCTTTTCATTGCCAGTTTCCCCAGATTTTGACATCTGGAATGTAAATTAGATGAAAATAATAATCTCATTTTATCAGATGCTCATTATTTGGCTATTGAGCTACACACAGATTGGTAAAGTTGTGTTTATTTGGCGTGGTTATTTCACTGGGTATGTTTCGTAATGTCTTTAGGAAATTTAGTAGTCTAGCCATCAAACCTCTGGTCTTTTTCCTGTGGTTATTCCTAAGGAATACTCAATGACTAGAAAGAAACTCAGCATCCTCCTGATTGTTATTTTACTAGTTTCTTTTATGTAAAAAGGAGGAAATGTCCAAACACAGACTTACTCGTTTATGCATCCTGTCGGGCAAGTAGAAATTAATGTCATCATTTCATATATGATGAACTAGACAAAGAGGTTCTGGGACTTGCCCAACTCAGGCATGGATGACCCTAGGTATTTTGCCACTGCAGACAAGCTAATTTTGCCAGCTTCTTGCCCTTCTCCTCCTATCAATAAGAGTCCCTGTCACAGGCTGCTGTGGATTGGGTTATCAGGTCTAAGAGTCAATCTGGGATTGGGGTTTGGGCCCATTGACTAGGTGCAGCATTGGAGTCCTGCACTCAGGGATATCGATGCAGGCTGGGGACTGACACGTGGACCAGGAGGAGTGGAGAAGCAAGCTGGGTTACTACAGCAGACAGACAAGGGCAGAAGGACCAGTTTCAGGTCTGGGGAAGAAGAACTGGTTCAGGAACAGGACTAGCAAACACAGGCAGGCAAAGTCCAAATCAAGCAGGAAACATAGGGCAAAGCTGGTCCAAAACACCTATGGGTTCAAGGGGAAGAGAGCTGGACCATGGGTAACAATCAGTAATCCAGGGAGGAAACTAGCTCCAGCAGTCAGCAACAGGGCCCAGGAAATAGGAGTCAGGAAGGAGACAGATGATCCAGCCAGCTTCCTGTGGCTGCAGGCCTACCTTTTATATGACAGGCAGCTAACCAGGAAGCTGGGGATGTAGAGTATATTTAAAGAGCCATGTGGCCTGACTGGCACTGGAGAGTAGAGGTGGTTCAGAATAGTTGCTTTGTTTTTGCAGACAATTTCCACAAAAACAGAAGTTATTCACCTTTCGATCAGAATACCGATTGAATTTTTAAAACAATCAAAAACCAAAACAAAACCACAGCACATGTGAAAAATGGCCACTGCCCTTACCTAAAATGATGGCAATGCTACCCCTGCCATTTTGGGTAAAGGCGGCAGCCATTAGTCACAAAATGGGCGAGGTGACCATTTTATAAATATTGCCTGTTTTCGGTTTTCAATCTGAATGGGCAAACTAGCACATTTTGACTGAAGATTTGGACTCAAAGGAATTTTGAATGCATTCCTACTAGAAATGCCATCAGCATAAACCCTGGGCCTTGGCCAAAGTAAGCTGGAGGCATTGTGGAACCAGCTCCCACCTCCAGGGCCGCAAGGGTTCTGGTTCAAGCCCTTATCCTTAGTCCCCAGGCTGAGACTTGTACTGTGGGAAGGAGTAGGGAGGAAATCTTGATTGGTGGGGATTAGGAGACCTGGTTTGGACCCCTCATGGCACTGGGGTGTCTATACAATGTTCAGAGTATTCCCCAGAATCCTGAGATATTCCAATAGTCCTGAAGATTGCTCAGTGCCACCCTAAGAAAGCCTCCACCCTGGATGAGATGTCCTTGTCCAATGGACCAGTCTTGAATTTAGAGATCCCTGGTTTCCAGGTTTATGCTCACTCTTACTATTTTTAGATTCTATTTAATATGTTTAAGAACTGCATTTTCCTAAACACCTTGACAGGTCTGACAGCATTGGGTGTCCATTTGCTTGCAAATACAGGTGTATATAGATTTTTTCCAAAACAGTGTCTTCTTCCTAGAGACTATATAGGTAACAGGACAGCCTATGACAATGGCCAAGAAGGAATAATTTTTTGGACGGTATTTATCACCTCAATGCTTTTCTGCCCTCAACCAAGTACATTGCTAAAATCAGTGAATGAGAGCAATTTACAGCTGTCAGTTTTCATTTCCTTCCTATTAGAGTTAGGCAACATTTGTTGTTTTTTCCTGAAGAAATAATGGAAAATATAAATATCTTCATTTCAAAGTATTCAAAGAAAAACACTTGTCATGCTTCCTCAAAAAAAATCCTGTTTCTGAAAATGGAAAAATAAAGCAGAAAAAAAAATCCGATAAAATGTTTTTGAGAAAGTGAAAAAAAATATTTGAAGGAAATAGAAATATTTCCATGAAAATGTTCAGTTTTGAAGAACGTTAGTTTCTAACAAAACCACACAGAAATTTTAATCAGAAAATTCCAAGGGAAGGGAATTGACTTCATATTCATCAAAAAAAATTCTTGCACTTAAAAAGGGTCATCTTCTTCTTATGGAATGTAGAAATTGACGATATTGCTTTTTTGCTTTTTCTCTTTCTCTCTTTCCAGCTTCCATACCTCCTCCTCTTGTGCATATTTCATGATAAGCAGTAGTGATTCTGTAATAATATTACTGTCTCATTGTCTACAGTTTTGCCTGTCCTAGTACTATTCATCCCCACTGCTTGCAACCCATACTTCTGATGAAGCACCTAAAGACATGTATTGGCCGTCTTTGACTAGTCTTCAGAACAGACGCAAACCAGCTAGGAGAAAGCTCAGCCACTTAATAGTTTTCCCCAGATTTAATTCTCAAGGATGGAATATATGGAAATTGGGCATGGTAGAATAAGAGATTTCAAATCTCCTGTCTCGCCAATAGGGATGAAACAAATGTGTGTGTTAAAATTTGTGAATATAACTTGCATAGCCATTTCTGGAGACAAAATATTTATGTGTTGCTGTTGCTAAATTTGTCACTTTGGTAATTCAGTACTTCAGTGCTTTGGTTTTTTCAGTCGCTTCATTATCCAGTATTTTGTTATTTTTCACGACTTTCTCCTGCATTACATCACACTGATAGACCTACCAAATTCACATTCAAAAATTCAACAAATCTGCCATGTAGTACCACTGATGACTCAAAGTACCATATAGCAAATTGAACTACACCACTAGAGACTAGTGGATAAGGTATTGGACTTGGACCCAGTAGACCAGGATTGAAATCCTGTTTCAGCCATTAGCTTACTGGATGCCTGGGGAAAGCCGCTCTTCTCGACATCTGTAAAATGGGAATAATAACAGCTTACCTCACCGAGTTGTTGTGAGGGTGAATTAGATAAGATTTGCAAATCACTTTGAACACTGAAAGTGCGAAATAATAATAAATGCAGGGAATGATGTACCAAATTACTGAAGTATTGAAGCGAACCGAGGGCGCTTTCCGACATGCATTAAAGTGTACTTACGAGTTCGGTTGGTGGAACGTGCATGCAAATTTGGCGCGGCTTTGATAACATCAGAAAGGTGCACCATGCATGATTCAAACTGTTCAGCACACTGACAAATGTGCTGTACTTTTCAGTTATTCAAAAATGATTTTAAAATTCCATTCCTGAACCATGAAACTGGAAAAATTAATAATAGCTTCAATGTCTTTGCCAAAATATTCCATTTTTCAACCAGAGCTACCCATTATAGTCCTATTACAGAGAAGAGAAACTTGACCTCAACCCAGTGTGAACTCTGGACTCTGCCATTTGTAGTTCTTTCCTGCTTTGTGAGGTCCCCACTCCTTGCATTCCCGGACTGGCCATTAGGTCTAAGCCCATGGCTCAGAGAACCACCCATTATTAATGTTATTTTAAGTGTTAAAATATACTAGTCTCCAGGACATTTTGATATTTGCAGTGTACAGCCAGTGAACTTACTCTCATCACATTTGTAGGAACAAATAAGGAAAAATTAGCAAAAAGAAGCACCCAGGCAAAATTGTCTATTTGTTTTTCTAAGTTTTGGAAACATACTGTTGAGGGGCCCATCATTCAGTGAGCCCAGATGCCTACATGAACTTAGTCGGGCAGTGATCCCGTCACCTAACTTTTATGCCAGTTGACTAACTAGCCTTCTTGTTTCATGACCTTTTGCTCTAGGCATTTATCTCATCTGTACAGTTGTATTTTTAATAGAGATATCCACTGAATTTCCCTCTTTTTATCATGACTATCAAACACCAGCTGATTAGGTTGATTATTTATTTATTCCTGGCATTTCTAGTTAAACATAACCGGACTGATTCCTTGCTGCCTACACTTAACGAAAATGCTTTCCCAGGTGTTCTTCCCACCACATATTTGAAAGTTTCCAAGTCTTCCCTTTCAAAAGATGTTAAATTCACTGGTCTCCAGTTTCCTGGTCTTTAATCTTTTGACCCTTTTAAAACTAATGGAGTTGTATTTGCCACTTTCTAATCCTCAGCAATCTCATCTCCCACCCCAGTTTTTAAGAATGTCAGTTAATTTCATGCCTTTTATCAACGTTCATGAAATTGCATTATTTGGACCTGGTGCTTTACTAAGCTTAAGTGCTGTCAACTGTTTTAATTACACATTCTGTTTCTTACCTGTATGTTATCTATCTTTCCTTTGTCTCTAGGAAACTGATCCTCTGCTTCATCACAGCTTCACTCAACCTTTTTCCTCTAAGACAAAAGGAAAGTAACTGTTTAACAGCTCTTTTTATTCCCTGGTGCCACTAATGTAAGCTCCCTTTGCATACTGGAAAATCATGAATGCTGGAGGATTGCAAGTTCCCATATATTTTTCTATTCTCTAAGGAATCTAAGCATTCCCAGTACTGCCATAGAAATGTTAAGGCAGACGAATAAGCCATGAGCTTGATGTAAAAGCCATGAAAGGACAAGCAGTTTAATCAGGTCACAGATGTGAAGTAGAGCGACTACTATTGAGTTTTCTCTGCTCCATGCTGTCTTTAGTGTGGGAGCCAGTTACTATCCACAGCCCTGATCAAACAAAACAGGTAAATACATCATACCTCCCAACAGTCCCTAATTAGGAGGAACAGTTCTTCTTTGGGTGCTGAGTCCCACTGTCCTTCGTTCAGGGGTCAAAGCCCCTCTTTCAGGAGAGAGACAGAGAGAGTATTCAAACCTCAGGCACCTCTTTTCTGATTGCCTGCCCGAAAAAGCACTTGATAGGACAAATGAGAAGATGATGAGATGACAAGAAACTAAGTGGAATGATAAGCAACTGATGAGGTTGCAGTTCATCTGCATACTCTCCCAGCTTCCTTGGTTGTCAACACCTGAGGACGCCGTGACCCTCCTGGAGCTTTGGCCTTTCTGCCGCCTGAGTTCCAGTGACCAGCAAGCCAGGAACTCCCAGCTGCCTCGGCTGTCAACACCTGAGGATGCTGCGACCCTCCTGGAGCTTGACCTTTCTGCCGCCTGAGTTCCAGCGACCAGCGGGCCAAAAGGCACACGCCGAAGATCACTTGCCAACAGAATACTACAACAGCAGCAGCTAAGGGTGAGCCTAAGGGTACTTCTACCGCCTGGTGGCTCCTCAGTAACCACTCTCCACCCCATCATTCTTCTCTGTCTCTTCTCTATTACCTATCCTCCCCACCATCATGCCTGCCCTAATCTCTCGCCTTCCCTCTCCCTTCTTCTCCCCTTTTCCCCTCGTCCCCCATCTCTTCCTTCCTCTACTTCTTTTCCCCCTGCTCCTTCCTCCCTCCCAGGCCATCACTTCTCACCAACCTCCTCGCACTTCCTTCTCCCCCTTGGCTACCTTCCCCTCCTGCTCCTCCCCCAACCTTCCTATCTCTCGCCTACCCCACCATTCCCTTTCTCCCAATCTTATCCCCATTCCCTGCCTTCCCCCTGATCAGCTCCCATTCTCCTGCTCCCTTTGGAACTGTTGCTCCTCTGCCAATAAAGCCCCCTACATCCATGATCTCTTCCTCTCTCACTCCCTCCAGCTCCTTGCCCTTACTGAAACGTGGATCTCCCCCTCCGACTGTCACCACAGCTACCCTCTCCTTTGGGGGTCTTTCCTTTTCTCACTAGCCATGCCCTGAAGGCCGGGGTGGTGACATGGGCCTCCTCCTCACTAACTCCTGTAAATTCCAATCGCTTTCTCCTCCCCCTCTCTCTCCTTCCCTTCCTTTGAGGCTTACTCTGTGCGCCTCTACTCCCCACTCCATCTCTGCGTGTCTGTCATCTACCGCCCCCCTGGGTCTCTCTCTTCCTTTCTCTCTGAATTTGAGTCCTGGCTCACTTTCTTCCTCTCCAACGATACCCCCACTTTCATCCTTGGTGACTTCAACATTCACGTTGATGTCCCTTCCCAGCCCTCCATCTCTCGCTTCCTCTCACTATCCTCCTCCTTCAACCTCCACCTTTAGACCAACTCCCCCACCCACGCTAGCGGCCATTCTTTTGACCTCGTCGTCTCTAGGAACTGCTCTGTCTCTGATCTCTCCTTCGATCCTCATCCCATCTCTGACCACTTCCTTGCCTCTTTCAGTGTCTCCCACTGTCCCTGTTCCTCTTCCCCTTCTCCATGCCCATTCCGTGACCTGCAGGCCATTAACCTCCTGGACTTTGCCTCATCTCTCTCCGCCCTTCTCCCCTCAGTCTTCTCCTCCTCCTCCCCTGATTCTGCCATTTCTGCTTTCAATGCCTCTTTCTCCACCACCCTTGACTCCCTTGTCCCCCTCTCCTCCCACCCTGCCCACTCCCACAACCTCCATCCTTGGCTCACCCCCAGTATCCGCCACCTCAGCTCCTTCACCCATGCTGCTGAACGCCTTTGGCGCAAATCCCACTCTCATGCTGACTTGCTTCACTTCAAATTCTGTCTCTCCTCCCTTACGTCTGCTGTCTCCCTCGCTAGACAGCATTACTATGCCTCCCGCATTGAGTCCTGTTCTCGGGACCCTCATTGCCTGTTCTCCACCTTTGACTCCCTCCTCAAGCCCCCCTGCCCTCCTCCTCCTCCCTCTTCCCTTTCTGCTCAGGATCTTGCTTCCTTCTTCACCTCCAAGATAGACAAGATCTG
>QEPC01009174.1:2047574-2128550 GCA_003113815.1 Sphenodon punctatus | reverse complement strand
TAATAATAATAATAATAATAATAATAATAATAATAAATTAATAAGCAGGAGAGTTTCTGTCCCTCGTAATTCACTTGGATTGCTGGGAGTTGTGTAAGTGTATGGGGGATGGAGCTTATTCACTGAGAGGCAGAACCTATTGGCTAAGGGGGCAGGTCTTGTCCCTCTCTGGTCACTGGAAAGGTTGGGTGGTGGGAGGTATGATATGGGCTGAAACTTAAGCACGTGAGGAGTCCTGCATGGCTCAATGTTTGCTTAGTCAATGGCCAAGTTGCTATCACAAGAGAACACAAAGTGGTTGGGTGCTCTACTGTCTTTCTAACAGACTGTCCCTGATTCATAATGTTTGGGTAATTTCAGATGTGCTGGACCTGGAGGCCCAACACGCTGAATCCCGGACCAGGATCCATCTCAGATTCTGGTCAGTGATTAAGCTAGCTGTCCTTTAGACATGCCGGCTTCCATCACGCTGAGGAATCTTGGAGGGGCGGGGCCATGTGGTGCAACATGCGGCCACATGGCCCAGCCCCCCACGCTCCCCCGGCTGCCTGCCCTCGGCAAGACAGACGGGCGCAGTAGTCAATGCAGCCGCTGCGCCTGATCTCGTACCGCGGTAACAGACGTTACTTTTGCACCATCATGGATCGTGATCAAGCTAACCATGGTTCTGGGGATGGGGCCAGCTCCATCCTCAGAACCGTGGTTAGCTTTGACCCCTGCCAGAGATTCACTGTGGTGAACATCTGGTGGGACTCAAACAGATGTGTATGGCATCACAGCCACCACCCTGAATCCACTGGGATCTCATCACGTATGGGAAACTACCCTTAGTTGGGTTGCATGACCAATTCATTGTGAAAAGCATCCCCCTGATTCTGTAGCATCTCCCTGTCGGCCAGCTAGATTACTCAAGCCCTTCTTGTTCCTTTGAAGCTTAATTTCTGATTAATAAGTATTAGAGCCAGTTGTTAAGTGTCTGATTTTTAGAACTATTGTGTCCCCCTAGGTCTTGTACATGCTCACATAGTTTTGGGCAGGAATGTGACATCCGTAACTCTACTGACAGCTCAGGTGAGTGAGAAGAATGAAATTTGGAATCCAATTTTACTTTGATTTAAATTGCATGTAATCCTATTGATGTCATTGAGATTTAATAGGGTGGGCAGAGTCATCCTTAGGAACTTCATGGTTCTGATGAGGCCTCCAACGTCTCTACAGCTTCACCAGTCATATATGCCTAAGGATGCCTCTGGAGATAGGTCAGAATCTGATACTCAATATTTTAAAAGAAACCTGGACTGAGGATTTATTCCAGTTTTGGAAGACAGAAACATCTGAGTAGAGGAAATCATTAGAGCATCACATTAAACCCAAGTTGAAACCACTCCCATGCTAAAATTATGAAGCAGGAACAGTCAACAAAACAAGCTTTCAGCTGCAATAGAAGTTGGAAGGACTTCTTTCTCCTCAGTCACTTAGTAGTTCTTAATAATATTAATGTCAATAATAATTTTATTTATATAGCATCCTCATTTCCTCCCATTGAATGGCACTAAAGCACTTTACAAAATGAATACAGGCCAAATATTCAAATTATCTTCACTCTAGATGCAAAATTTGCCTATGCATTTATTTGGGTAATAAATGCTTTGATTAGTTTAGTTACTCAATTTACTTCATTATTTTGTTTTTGGATTTTGGGGGTATTCATTTATTTGGTATTTTATAGACTTTGATAGTACAGCACTAAACCTGTAGTACTATTTAGCGACAGAGCTGAAATGAATAGCAGAGGTTGTTAATATATGAGATGCTGGCCTGGTTTGCCCAGCTCTGGCCTGCCTAGGCCAATGCCAAACCCATGCATCTATTCCAGGCCTGCCACATGTGGGCCTGCTTCAGACCCCAGCAGGATTGGTGGCTGAGCTGGAAACGTGGGTCTGGAATGAACCAGAGCCATGGTCCAACCCTGTGAGCCACCCAGGTGGCTGTTACTGGCAGCCATAACTGCTCATCATGGCAGGGGACTGGCCGCAGCACAGGGGTGGAGCCATCCAGCTGTGCATTGCTCCCTGACCCCCTACCCCACCAGGTCAGTCCAGGAGAACATTTGGTTCTGTCCTGCGACCTAATTTGTCCAGTAGTGGTGGGGGCTGCCATCCCACCTCCAGACGTACAGCGGTGGTTACATGTATGTTTTTACCTATAGTCTATATTCACATTTTTGGGTAGCACCCAGGAAATCCAAATGAATATTCACACCAATATTTAAACCAATATTCAAACCAGTATTCATGTATGTGCTCAAACCCTTTTTTGGGGTGGAGGGGAGGATTGCGGCGATCTTGGTTTGGATATTTGTTGTTTCAACCAAAAAACTGAAATGTTTGGACAAAACAACGGGGGGGGGGGGATAAGGGGGGAACAGATGCAAAAGCTGAAATGAATACTCAAAGTGAGTGCAAATATATGTTTCATACCCACTTTAGTGGACCCAGTTTGAAGCAGGTGAATTTGACAAATACGGTATTCACCTCAGATATTTGTTGCAGCTCTGTTTAGTGATTATTAGTGCTGAATAGTACTACAACATTTAAAGAATAAATGAAGAAAACAAACTAACCAAAATGAAACTACCAAAATGAAAATTTGTTTTGGGAAAAAAAGTAGGGCGTAAATATCGCTTCCTACTGGCTTCATTTCAATGGAAATAAATATGGCAAATTCAACAAATTTGATGTTTGCTCCAAACATTCCTTTTAGCCCTATTCTTGTCTTAAAACAGCTCTTGAAAGTCTTGTTTAATGTCTTTATGGATTCAGGCTCAATGTAAGTAATTGGCTCTTCTGGAAGCCCTACAAAGAAGGGCAATTAGTATTTTCAGGCAGGAATATTTAATGTTTGCATCACACAGGCATCTAAGAAAAATTGAACATTCAAAGGAAGAAAAAGATACTCAGTTTAAACTCCTTGTTAGATTTATGCAATGATGTAAGACATTCAGATACCAAAGTGAGGCCTTTGACATAAGTATCTAGACAGACGGACAGTGTCAGAATTGTACAAGGGGTTTTACTGTGGGTAGAACATGCTCAAAAGACTCCAAGCAAAATCCATGACCTGAGGAATTACAATCCAAAGGCACAAATGGATACAGTATGGTAAACAAACAAAAATTGTCATGTGAATGTTGTCTTTGGAGCACTGCATAGAGCAGGTGTGTTTTTGGAAGTCCTTTGAAAAAAGAGAGTGAGGCTTAGAAGCTTGGGGATATCCAGCCTTGAGTGTACAGTGAAAGAAGCCAGGCAGTGGGGATTGAGGTGAAGGAAAGAAGGTTGTGTGGCACTGCACATAGAGAAATGGAGGGAGGAAATGAGAGCAGAAAAGTAAGCAAGAGTGGAGCTCTGGAAGGCCTTGGAGTTTTGACTGGAGAAGAGTGAAAACCAATCAAAAGATTCAAATACAGTAAGAGTGAAATATCAGGAGAAGATGAACAGTATATAGATTATCTGTGCTGTATCCATAAAAATACAACCGAATCTATTTAACATAGGCACTTTTTACACGGGCCACAGCTGAGTTGGCGGTTGGTGCCTTAGCATGTCGGTGTACACCCACCTCCCATGCATCCGCACTCACAGAGCAACATCCGTTTCCCCTGGTTACTCTGTAAGTGAGGGTGCATGGGGGAGAGTGGGGATGTGGGAGCACGCACACACACCCACTCCCCAGCAGCGGGATTTACATGAGACGGTACCATTCATGCCTCGCAGCAGATCTGGGTGGGCATAAATGGTACTGTCTCGTGTAAAAAGTATTGTAGAGTTCGCTTTCTGTTGAATAACACACACAGCAGAAGTTTCTTCAAAACAGAACTTTACTAAGAACTCAGAAGACATGCTTCCATACTGTACAGACTGCATGGGNAATAACACACACAGCAGAAGTTTCTTCAAAACAGAACTTTACTAAGAACTCAGAAGACATGCTTCCATACTGTACAGACTGCATGGGACAAGATAGAGGACAGAGAGAGGGGAAGAGAGGAGACAAGGAGAGAAAAAATAAACTGTTTCATCCCCTGACCCTCCCCCTACTGGATAAGCCCCATATTAAGCTTGCAGGGCTTGCAATGGGCTTTTTCTTGTGGCTGTTGCACAATCCAACACCCCTTCTCAACAATCAATCAATCAATCAATCAATCAGTCAATCTGGTTTATTTACGTAGCCTGAGGCCATTGCATATACACATCAGTACAAAACAACACATACAATACAAAAGTGCTCCTAAAGTAAACAATTATCTCAGGGTAACTAAATTGGACAATAGTAAATTATTAAATGTAGGTATAACTATATCCCTATAGGGATTAAAAACAGATAAAATAATCATAATACAATAATCATAAACTCAGCTTCGATCAGGGATAAGTTCATATCAATCTCATGTTAATCACAAAGGTGCAATTGCCCAGAGACCCTAAGCTAGCATGATAATGCAAATGCAGTAATGAAACTATAAAATTAGACAGTTCATTAAACCTAACCATGTAAAAGGTATAATTTGTTAGTCTAGGAGATTAAACCCAAATTTAAAAGTTGCCCTATCATAATAGTACACACACAAATAAATTATTTAGACCGTCCCCCTGAGTTCCTGGACAGCAGTCCTACAAACGTCATCCACAGCTGCCAACTCGTCTAAAATGGAGGGCCTCAAAGAGGAGGTCCCCAACTGAAGGAAAAGAGGATAACTAGCTATTTGGGGACTTAAAACAATAGGGCACTGTAAGGGGGACTGTTGATCCAAGGAGCCAGGGAAACCCTTACTAGCAACTAAAGAGGCAGCGAGATTTGCCTCTGCTGGTATGGAGTCACTGCGTGGACTAGGCAATGGAACCATTGGGGTAGCAGATGGAACTAGCTGGTTAACTAAAGACAGGGCCGTGGGGGAACCTACTGGGGACTGGGTGGTTGGGGAATAGTCTACAGGGTCCCTCGGTGGAGAAATGTCTTCCAAGGTCTCTGAGCTATCCCCCTTCTGGGCCAAAAGCTTAAGATTAATTGGAGTCCCAGAAGCTTTTGAAGACTCTCTCCTTGTTGGCTGTATCAAATTAGGATTCGTCAGGACTGCCGGAGTAATTGGATAATTTAAGCCATATAAGGAGGCACTGACTGGATGGGAATGAGGAAAAAGTGGGGCAACGCCAGGTCTTTCATACACTTGGCTGATGAAAACCCCCCAGGAAGACAGAGTGTTGTAATGGGCCCACAAATAATGTACAATAGATAAAGCATTAAAATAAACAACAATACGCTGAATGGAGTCCACATATGGCAGCCGGACAAAACAGACGACCTGGTAAGCAAAGACCGTATATCCCAACAAATCGGAAAGGTGGGAAAGGATTCTGCTCTTAGAGCCCCAAAAGGAAAAATACCCCGGGGCTAAAGGAGCAATCCTAAAGGCCACGGCCATAGGCACCAGCTGGAGCTTGTCTCTGTTAAACAGAGGCAGAGGTCTAGAAATTGAGAGCTGTTGCCTGGGGGACACCAGGCAAGGCTGACCAGGGGACACTAAAGTCTGGCTTGCAGTGGAAGTCCCTGACTTGAGGGGGGCATGTTTATCCCCTTTTGTATCTGTATTACAATTCTTGAGTAGATCCTCCAATCCTTGAAGGTGTGATTGAATTGCTGCCAACTGCAGCTCTACTCTGTCAATCCAGGCTGTAACGAGGCAAGTCAAATCCCTTACCAACACAGTTAACTTCTCCTGCAGCACATGTAGGGATGAAGACTCCCCAGGGACAGATGAAAAAAGCCCCTAACCCTTGGTTCTCACTGCTGCTTAATAGGGGTGACTGGGGGGCAATAGAACCAGTCTGCAAATCCCCCATGTTCTCACGGCCTGTAGAGTCAGACGCCAGAAGTGCAATCTCATCCTCAGCCGGAAAACTTGCCCTCTGGCCATTGGGGAGAAAGTCATATAATTTAAGCTGTCGTCCCCTGGCCCTAGTAACCATGCCCTGTTTCCCTTTTTTAGTCATGGTCTGGGAAAGCAGGGCATCCAATCCTGCAAAGCCCTAAACAGCACACTGTACACTTCCAATAGCAGTGGCAAGGGGGGAGGCGCCCTTCGCCCGGCCCTCACCTAAGACCACACGCACAAGGGCACACTCTTGCACACGCGACCCTTAGGCGCGCTGTCCCGACGTGCGCCTCCGGTGTCACCGTGCACCGTGGCGGCTTTTACCAGGACTCGGAAGTGAGGGCCCGCCTCCTCACACACCTGCACGGGATCTCTTCCCAAGGAGTCCCAAGACTCAGCGGTATGCTCACTCTGTCCTCAGACTGGGTAGTGGACTCCGGATTCCACAGGTGACCCCCCTCTGGCGATCTGGAGGTGGAGGGCAAAGGCGGCCGCTCAACAGTCACTAGTCAAACCCACTAGGTTCATTCTTCTTAATAGCTTGTGATGGTGTTCCCCTGCTAGTGGCTTCGTGAACACATCCGCTGTCATATCCTCTGTAGGACAGTATTGCAGATCTATGAGTCCTTGTTCCTGTGAGTCTTTCAGGAAATGGTATTTTACATCAATGTGCTTGGTTCTGGGGTTGATTCTTTCTATTTGTGCCAGCGCTATACATCCTTGGTTGTCTTCCAGGATCAGCGTGGGTTGTCCAATTTTTACCCCAGATGATTCAGAAGCTGTCGCAACCAGATAACTTCTTGGCTGGTGTGTGCTGCTGACACGTACTCTGTCTCCGTCGAGGAAAGTGTCACAGAGGCTTGTTTCCTACTACACCAGCTGATGGGTCCTCCACCAAGCAAAAATAGGTACCCACTGATAGATTTTCAGTCCGAATGGTCTCCAGCCAATCTGCATCCACGTACCCTATCAGGTCTGACATGGAAGTTGCTGGGAACCGTAGCTTGAGGTGCACAGTCCCTTTCAGGTACCGTAAGACACTCTTCACTGCGTTCCAATCCCTTTGGGTTGGGGCTGAGACTTGTCTACACAGTATACCTATTACCACCACAATGTCAGGCCTTGTCATTGTGGCAATGTACAAGAACTTTCCTATCGCCTTTCTGTACTGTTTATTATCTGGCAGCAATAAGCGTGGTTCTTTGATCTCCTTTGGGTAGCTGGTTTCCATAGGGGTATTTCCTGCCTTCGCACCCCCCATGCCGAAACTTTCTATCATCTTTTCTATTGCCTGTCTTTGGCTGAGAAGATAGCTTCCATCATCTTCTCTTTCAATTTGTATTCCAAGGTAGTACGTTATGTTACCCAGGTCCTTAGTTTCAAAGTCCAGATTTAGAGCTCTCATTGTTTCGCACTCATTCCCTTATAAGGTCATCGACATACATTAATACAAAGATCCACCTGCCCCTTAGTCTCTTTGTGTAAAAGCAGGGATCTGCTTTGCTCCTGGTAAAATTTTTCCCTCATGAGCACCTTGTTTATTTTAGTGTTCCACGCTCTGGCAGCCTGCTTAAGCTCATATATGCTTTTGTGCAGTTTACATACAAGATCCGGCCTTTCAACGTCTGCAAACCCCGGTGGTTGGTCCATGTAAATAACTTCCTTCAGCTCACCATTTAGGAACGCTGTTTTCACATCCATATGCTTGACTTGCATTCCTCTTCCGGCAGCTATACTTAACAATGTTCTGATTGTAGTGTGCTTAACTACAGGCGCAAATGTTTCATCGTAGTCTTCTCCGTACTTCTGGGAGTATCCTTTTGTGACTAGGGATGGGCGAACGCGGTTCGGAAGTTCGGCGTTCGGACAGAACTCGACCAGTTTGGTCGATCGAACCTCCGAACCGAACTCGATTTTCGAACCGAACTCGATTTTCTGAACTCGGCTCGTTCACCCATCCCTAAAAGATAATATTCCATTTAGTTAAATGGGGTTTGAATTTCTGAACTTTCTTTGGAAGTTCGGAGTTCAGACCGAACTCGAGTATTTCGGTCGACCAAACCGAACTTCCAAACCGAACCGAATTTCCAAACTTGGTTCTGTTCGCCCATCCCTATTCATGACAATTCAGGCCTTGTTCCGTTCAATATTTCCCTGCACATTGTACTTTATTTTAAATGTCCATTTACAGCCTATAGTCTTTCTCCCTGCGGGCAGTGGAGTAAATGTCCACGTCGCGTTGTCCAGCATGGACTTTACTTCTTCTTCAGCCGCTCTTACCCATTTTTCTGCTTCCCCTTCTGACATCTGCGAAATGTCCTCCCAGGATGCTGGCTCTGACAATTTACTGGTGCTGACTTTGTAGGACAGACGGGGGTGGTGGGGGATGCCTTTGTTAGACCTCATCAACTGTCTTGGCTCAGCATCAGCAGTTGACTGTGCCTGTTCCTGCACTTGTTACCTTTGTGCTGATTTCAGTTGTTTCATCCGTGGTTGATTGTATTCCTTCACCTGGATCTTGGAGAGTCATCACACTGTCGCTTGAGTTTTCCACAAAGGTCACACTGTTACTAATGGTTATTCTGTCTGTGTGTGGATCCAGGATCCTGTAACCTTTGGAATGCTCACTGTATCCTACAAGAATGCCTTCCACTGCTCTGTTTTGCAGTTTGGTACGTTTCTCCTCTGGGATATATTCGTAAGTCTTACTTCCAAATACTCTCGTGGCCTACACTAGGTTTTTGACCATGCCACAGTTCGTATGGAGTTTTTCTCACTATTCTAGAATACAGCTGATTTTGTAAGTAGGTAGCAGCAACTGCTGCTTTGCCCTATTAGCTTTCTGGTAGTCCAGAGTCTGTTAACATGCATCTAACCATTTCAGTTAGCATTCTGTTTTTCCTTTCAGCTGTTCCGTTCTGTTCAGGTGTATATGGCACTGTCTTTTGGTGCTCAATTTCATGGAGTCTCAAGAAGTCCTCTACTTCCTTTCCTGTGAACTCCCCTCCATTATCAGTCTGCAGTGTCTTTGGTCTGCACTGGAACTTGTTGCTTGTCATGGTCACATAGTCCTGAAGTTTGTCAAATACTTCATCTTTACTCTTCATGA
The DNA here is from genome assembly GCA_003113815.1 of Sphenodon punctatus. Lineage (NCBI taxonomy): Eukaryota > Metazoa > Chordata > Lepidosauria > Sphenodontia > Sphenodontidae > Sphenodon > Sphenodon punctatus. Next base: position 2,119,512 of record QEPC01009174.1, on the reverse strand, counting down.
TGTACATGATCGTGTACCTTGAATAGTCGTCAATTAAAGTTACCATATACCAGTTGCCTCCTGGCGTGGGAACCTTCATTGGGCCGCAGATGTTACTGTGTACAAGATCAAGTGGTTTCGTGGCTCTATTATGACTCTTCTTAGGAAGCGTAGCCCTCGTGGCTTTGGCTTTGATGCAACAGTCACACTTCATGATCACGGGATACGCTGATACCTTAAGGTCTTTGGTCAACTGCTGTCTGTGCATTTCCTTGATGCTGTCTGGGTGTCTATGTCCCATGAGTCTATGCCACAGGTGGATGCAGTCATCTTGTGGCTTGTGCGCAGTGAGCTTCGCCTGTTATTTTGCTGTGCTCAGACGGTACAGGTGCTCATCTGCAGTGGCCCTGGCCAGTATTTTTGTCCCAGTTTGAATTGTGCATTCGTCTCCCTGGAATTGAATGGTGAGCTCCCTCTCTGCCAGGCACCTCATGGACAGGAGTCCCTCTTCTAAGTTGGGCACATAGAGCACATCTTTCATGGGTATGGTCAGTGTGCCTCCCTCTGACTGGTTGCAGTAAAGGAATCCTTGTCCAATTCTTTCCGTGTTGATGCTTCTCCCACCTGCAAAGTAGATCCTTTCTTTACTGCTTAGATTCAGCCCTGTGAAGAATCCTTTATCGCTAGTCATGTGGCTTGTTGCTGCGGAGTCGACACACCCATTTTGGAATGAGCTGTCTTGCATTGCTCTGAAGCACCCACTCCATTGTTGAGTGACTGTTACTGTTTGTGACTTTATCCCTCTGCTTAGGTGTTCGTGGAGACAGTTTCTGCTGTTCTGCTTTCCATATATAGCAGTCTTTTTTTAAATGACTGATGCAAAGTCTTTCTTTTTGCATCTGAAGCATACTCTGGTTTCCCTCTTAGGAGCTTTGTCTGAGGTTTTCAGTACAGTCTCATTACCCTGCTTTAGATCATTCTGCAGCTTCTCCTTTCTGCACTGGAATTCATCCGCAAGTCTACTTTTAACAAATTCCAGCTTCAGTTCAGCCTCTGGCCTTGTCTTCAGGGCATTGATGAGGGCACTGTAAGATTCAGGCAGGCTGCAGAGGAGTAGGGCTACCACATGGCTGTCCTTTATATCTTGTCCAATGCCGCGCAGCTGTGCCACTACTTCCAACATGGCATTTTATATGCTCTTGCATTTCACTTTCTTTGCCAACCCTCATTTTGTATAGTTTCCTCAGTAGAAACAGTTTGCTATTCAGGCTAGTTCTGTCATGCAAGTTTTGCAATGCAATCCATATTCCTCTTGCTGTGGTCTCACTTCTTATACGGATTAGCAGGTCATCTTCTTCCAATAAACTTATTGTAGCTTTTGCTAACCTGTCCTTTTTATCCCATTCCTCGTGATTTGCTGCTGGTCTGTTCATGGTAATCACCTCCCATAGATCATCTTTAGACAGCAGCATTTCCACTTTAAACTTCCACAATTGGTAGTTTACATTGTTCAGCTTTCCTACTGAAAGTCTGAGCTCTGAGCTGCTTGCCANGCCTCCTTACTCAGTCAGTAGGCCTCTTTGTCTGGGAGTTTTCTTCTTTCACAGTCTGCACTCCTTCTGGGCTGCTTCTAGTCTTCAAAATTGCCTTGAAGATGTCCTAGACTCATAACCTATTGTAGAGTTAGCTTTCTGTTGAATAACACACACAGCAGAAGTTTCTTCAAAACAGAATTTTACTAAGAACTCAGAAGACATGCTTCCATACTGTACAGACTGCATGGGACAAGATGGAGGACAGATAGAGGGGAAGAGAGGAGACAAAAGTCGCTTTTAGATGAGTGCACGGTGCGCTCGCATGTGGTTTCCAAAATCCCGCGAGACGGGATTAGACGAGACGCTGCCACGAGTCATGCACAAGGGAGGGGGATGCACATTCTTTTCCGGCCGCGATTTGACCGGGTCGGTGCTCGTCTAATAGTGGTCAAAGAGAGAGAAAAAAACTGTTTCATCCCCTGACCCTCCCCCTACTGCACAAGGCCCATATTGAGCCTGCGGGGCTTGCAATGGGCTTTTACTTGTGACTGTTGCACATGCCAACAAAAAGGGCCATATTTTAATCACATCTCCTTAGCAAGTATGACCTGATCTTCACTAATTTGATCTAGCCTACTGCTATGTAACTTAACCTGCCCAATAAAAAATATTTTTTCTTGTTCTCTCTCTAATGTATTTATAATGCACACGTCCTACTTTTAGGGAATCTGAATCCAAATATGGATTTAGTTGCAATCAATCCCTGTGAATGTTTCATTTCCAAAACTGGCATTGTCTTGAATGGGATCAGAATATCACCTAGTAGGTTCACCCATTCATTAGGTTGTTCAGACTTGCTTGATGAAATCTTGCCTACCTCCACCAACTGTACTTGGTCCAATAAAAGATATCACTGTACTACTTTGTCTCTCTTGTCTAAATTTTCACAGTCATTTTCATTCTCGACAAATCTTGAAATGCGATGTCAAAATTGAATCCAAGGTTTCAACATTCTTGATATTAAAAATGTTGTTTATGTTTTCTACAGGCTATATAACATGCTGAGTATGTTTAACAGTAGGTATCTAGAGTATGTGTCTAGGAGTGATGGGGCTACTGCAGAGAAAATAAGGGGTAGTGCAGAGCTACAGGCCTGGGCACAGCAAAAATTTAATTTTGTCTACATTTATATAAAGCTTTGAACTGGCCCTGCTACCCTTTCCTCCTCCTTTGTGATGCATTGGATGCTTGCGATTGCATTTTGCCAATGTAAAAAAAAAAAGGGGGGGGGGCAAATTGATCATCTAATTAGTTTATTATTATCTTTGAATTTACATCCTGCCCAATCCATGTGGCTCTGGGCAGCTTACAACATATTAATAAAATACAAGCAGAGCAGAAATAAAACTCCATCCCACCCCCACCACCCATTCCCACACATTAGAGTTCCCCCTGCCCCACCCCCTTTACTTAATTGGAGAAGACCCCATGCCCCATCCCTTCTTACCCAAGCCTGAATTCCCCTGCCCCACTTCTCAGAAGGGAGTCATGCCTGTCTGCAAATCCCAACCACCGTACTATACCTCCAATTAAAATCTCCATGAACACATACAATGGACTACTGTAAAGGCTCCCTTGTTTCCACCCTGCTTTGAAGCAAGACTTGAAATACGGCAGGCCAGGGGCCTGAAGATCAGAGAATTGCATTTTTTCTATCTCCAATTACATATGGTCAAATGAGAAGATTGGAAAATCACCATTTGCACAGACTCAGGGAAGTCAGTTAAAACTTTGCCACTACCTTCGCCAAAGATGTTCTATGCACGCAGCATGCTCTAGCCAAAGCTGCTGACTTGCTGAGCAGAACATTCTTGCAATTGCCTTTTCTGGCTGTTGGGGCTGCTGTATCAACAGTTATGGGAGCTGAGAGACCTTCCTCTGCTCTCAGGGCCACACCTGTAACTTTCATGGCTACTGTGGTGATGAGCAGAATTAGGGGGGAGGGCAGCAGGAAATGAATAGCTTTGGGGTCAATGCAGAATTTGGACAGCATGGGGTATACGTGGCCCAGAGGATATTGAAAAGAACTGATTGAATAGCTGCCCATTCATTCACTGAGCACTGTGTACCCTGCACTCCTAAGGATGCAGAGTTTCTGCAGAAACAGTAGTATGTGATCACAGGAGTAAAAACAGTAAAGGCACAAGGAGGTCAAATTCTACCACTCGTGAGAATACTTGCGCCAGAGTTAGAATTTTGCAAATCTGAATGTGTGAATTTAAATTTCTGTGCACGTTTGTGAAGTTTGCATGCTATTTCTTACTTTAACTTTTCTGCATTTGCTGTTCAGATTTGGTAGTGTGCTAATTTGGTACTTGTGAATTTGGCATTCAGAGTTATGCACAGCAAAGCAAAAAGAAAATGTTTGGCTTTAATTTAAGCCAGTCAAATGAAGTTGTAACTGAAGTTGAAATGTTCAAACAAGGACCGCATTCTCATTGGGCAAAACGCGCAGCATTTACCTCCAGGAAAAACTCTGGGAGACAGATGCTGCGCATGTTTAACCTGGTGGGAAAGCAAACCCATGCGGTTTTGTTTTCCCATCAGGCTAAACATGTGCAGCATTTGCAACCCAGAGTTTTTCCTTGAGGCAAATGCTGCGCGTTTTGCCCAGTGAGAATGCGGTTTAGGTGAAGTCAAAATAACCAAAATGGAAGAAATCAAACACAAAATTCTGAAGCGAAGTGTTGAAAGTGTGGGAATCTGAATTTAAGTATTTGTTAAAGGAAGCAGATATTCAAATTTGATTTTGCAAATTCAAAAATGATATTATAGTGTTCAGTATTCAAAGTCCTTTATTTTATTTTTATCTATTTTATTTATTTATTTCAAACTTATATCCTGCCCCAAGGGCAGCTCAGGGCGGCGAACAACACACACACACAAATCAACAATAAAACATTTTAAAATAAATATACAAATTTTAAGACAAATCATAAAAACTCATCCTCCCTCCCAAACCCCCACTCCCCTCCCCTACACCACCACCCCTCGCCAAAAGCCTCGTGGAACAGCCAGGTCTTACACAAATGTCAAAACGACAGGAGGGTGGGGGCCAACCGAGCTTCCTCCGGGAGTGAATTCCACAGCACAGGGGCAGCCACCGAAAAAGATCTCACATCAGTGACCACCTGTCTCACCCGGGGAACCTCCAAAAAGGCCCCCACGGATGATCTCAGGGGCCGCACGGGCACATGGAGAGTGAGGTGATTCCTCAGAGAGGCAGGGCCCAGGCCGTGAAGGGCTTTGAAGGTCAAAACCAGCACCTTGAACCTAGCCCGGTGCTTTATAGGCAGCCAGTGCAGAGCCTGGAGCACAGGTGTCATGTGCTCCCTGTGGCCCGCCCCAGTAAGGAGACGGGCCGTGGCATTCTGCACCAGCTGCAGCATCCAGACCAGCTTCTCGGGCAGCCCCACGTAGAGCGCGTTTCAGTAATCCAGCCTTGAGGTGATGAAGGTATGGATGACAGTGGCGAGGTCAGAGTCTGAGAGATACGGCTGGAGCTGCCAGACAAGATGTAACTGCCGAAAAGCACTCCTCGCCACAGCCACAACCTGAGATTCCAGGCTGAGCCATGAATCGAGGAGCACACCCAGGCTCAATACCTGCGAGACCATGGGAGGGTGAAACCCCCCCCCCCACACCCACACACACAAGAGGAGATTCAACCACTCCCAGGTCCCTCAGGCCCTCACCTACCAACATCACCTCTGTCTTGTCAGGATTCATCTGCAAATGGCTCAACCTCATCCAAGCCCCCACAGCCAACAGGCACTAGGAAAATAAAGAGACTGCATTGCCTGGGTCTATGGAAAAAGAGAGGTAGAGCTGAGTGTCATCAACATACTGATGACACCGCATGCCCTGAAATCCTCTCACGAACTCCCCTAACGGCTGCATATAGATGTTAAATAAGAGGGGGGGATAGAATGGCACCCTGCGGGACTCCACATGTGAGGTCCCGGGGGGGAGACGTACACTCCCCCAAGACCCCCCGGTGAGTTCTCCCGACCAGGAATGAACGAAACCAGTCCAAGACCATCCCACCAATCCCAGCACAGTCCCGCAGACGAGTCACCAACACCTCATGATCGACTGTGTCGAACACAGCCGAAAGGTCTAGCAGGACCAGTAAGGTCTGATGACCCTGGTCCAATGCCAGATGGAGATCGTCAACCAAAGCCACCAATGCAGTCTCCGTACCATACCCAGGCCGAAACCCAGACTGAGAGGGGTCAAGGAAACTGGTGCGGTCCAGGTGTTCTTGGAGCTGCCATGCCCTAGCCCGTTTAATAACCTTCCCTAAAAAGGGAAGGTTAGAGACCGGCCAATAACTGGCAGGAGCATCAGCATCAAAAGATGGTTTCTTGAGCAGGGGCCTAACCAGTGACCACAGCCTCCTTCAGACATTCAGGCTCCCTGCCCTCCCGAAGGGAGACACTAACTACCCCAGCCAGCAATGGCCGTAATGTTTCCTGGCTGGCTTTCACCAGCCAGGACAGGCAAGGATCTTGTTCACAAGTAGTGGCACGAACAGATCCCAACAAGGACTCCACATTGGCAGGCGATACCATCTGAAACGGTTCACACAAAACAGGACAGGACAGAGTATCCATAGCCCCAAGAAGATGATCCTCTGCAATAACTGTGGGACCGAAATCGTGGCGGATGCGAGACATCTTATCTACAAAGTACTTGATAAACTGGTCACTGGATTACTCCAGGTCCAGGCAGAGACAGGCAGGACTGACCAAACCTTTCACCACCCGGAAAAGCTCTGCTGGACGTGACTTTGCAGATGCAATAAGGGCAACAAAGAACTGCCTCTTTGCTGCCTGCACTGCCACAGCATAGGCCTTTAAACTGCTCTTATGCTGCAATCGATCATACTCATTGCGAGTCCGGCGCCACCGGCACTCCAACTGCCTGCTCTCCCGCTTCAAGCACCGCAGGCCCTCAGTAAACCAAGGAGATCTGCGGGAGACTCGGGAGGGCAGTGAACACCTGGGAGCAACTCTGTCAATGGTCTCGGCCAACAAGGTGTTCCAGAAGGCTACAAGATCATCGACCGAGCGGGTGTCAAGGTCCAGGGGAAACTCCCCCAGAGCATTCCGGAACCGATCTGGTTCCATAAGTCTCCAGGGGCAGATCGATCTAATAAGTCCTGCACCCTGTTGGGGGCTGACATGCTCCAGGATGCACGCCTTAAGGAGGTAATAGTCAAACCATGACAAGGGCTCCATCCCCATGACTTCTACTAACTGACCCCCCGCCTCAAGACTGGTGCAGAAAACCAAATCCAGCGTATGTCCTGCCTCATGTGTGGGGCCACAGATGATTTGGGAAAGGCCCATGGTTGTCATGGAGGCCATGAACTCATGCCTTGCTCCTCCAAGATCGGTGTCAGTGTGGATGTTAAAATTCCCCAGGACCACTAATTTTGGAGTCCGGAGGATCACATCTGACACCAGATCAGTAAGAGCATGTAGGGATGCCGCCGGGCAATTGGGTGCATGGTACACCAGCAGCACCCCTAATCTGTCCCCGTCCAAATCCAACACAAGATGGAGGCACTCAACACCTGGTGGAGCCTGCACTGGATACCTCCTAAAAGACAATGCATCCGTTGCAATCTGTATCTAGTTTACTCACACAACAGTCCTATACCAAAAGTTTCCAAATTGTAGGCTAGGACCCCAAGTGGAGTCATGACATCTGCAGATGAAGCTGCAGTCCTGATTGACATACTTTGTATGTCTTTGCTGCTGTCTCAAATCATGGGATTATATTTAAGTCCCAAAATAGGGTCCAGCAAGCAAAACAATTTTGAACCACTGCTGTATATGGTATCCAGATTGAACTAAGTCTTCCTGACTCCAACTATAACACACTCCTCTATCAACACACATGCTTCTAATTCAGGAATCATGTTATGCATTCAACTTTTTTTTGTTTTGTTTTACTGCCACTACCTTCCTGGCTTTGTAACAAAGAACACAAAAAAGAAAAAAAACCCAACTTTAAATGGCCTTGAACCACTGTCATTACATGTTCCACACTATGCAACCAGCACCTCACCGCAAATAGGAAATGAGAAATTTCTAGGTATAATGAACAGTATTGAATTTTTTTTACAGCGGCTTAACACAAAGTTATTTAGCTCAGGTGTTTAAGTAATGACAGTACACTTGGGAAATTCAGTGGTCAGTGCCCTCAGGCTTTTTCTTGCTTGTTTCTCTCAGTGTGCAAGTTCAGTTTAATCCCTATGAAAGTGAGGGACCGTTAGCACTGGCAGTTATAGCTTTAAACCTAATGCGGTGTATTGTAGTCAGATGGGGTATAGCTTGTTGTTGTTGTTATTATTTATTATTTATATAGTACAAGCAATGTACCTGGCACTGTGCAATCCTTAAATAGAGAAAGGTCCCTGCCCCAGGTGGCTTGTCAATCTAGGAGAGACAAAGGAGGGGAGACAAGGAAGAGGAAAACATATACAAGGACACTGCATGTATACCATGTTGGATCCAAGAAAGATGGGGACCAGTGCAAAATGGTGGAGTGGACCCCCTGTTAACAATTGTTTGATGGATGCATGCTGACTTACCCCGTTAGAAAAAGGGAAATGTTACCATAATTTTCGATGTTCACAGCAATTTTACAGCATTTGTCAAAATTCTGAGTTGAACTGAAATTAGGACACAAGAACATAAGAAGTGCCACACTGGGTCAGACCAACGGTCCATCAAGCCCAGCATCCTGTCTCGGACAGTGGCCAATCACGGGGGCCTGGGAGAAGCACCCAACAGGTCACCATACTATCCATTCCCTGTGGGTCATCAACAGGCTCCCGACAGTAAAGGGTTTTGTTCCCCAATCCTATTTGGATCCCCCAATTTTTAGACCCAGCTCTAAAAATGACCTCTTGCCCCAAAAGCTAGTTAGAAGCAGAATGATGTTAGACCATAAAGTCTTTGGGGCAGGGCCCACTTCTCACTTAGCTTAGCACAATGGGTGTCTTCAGGGAGATCTGCTCTGGGTATGACCAGGCCCATATCCCCCATGTCCAGCCTCACCTGCACCAGATTTACACAGACCGAGCAGCTACTGCGGCCCACGGCCTGCAGGCCCCTCCCCACCACCACCACCACCACCACCATAGAGCTGCAGGCAGATCGCCCAACTCTCTAGGCTGCCGCCAGAAGCTCTATGGCATTGTCCAGGGCAACCACCAGCCGAAAGCAGAGCTGCAACGGCCGTCTGCTGAGCAGATGGATGGCAGCCCCACCTCCGGCTGTTGCCCCAGGTTTGGGCAGCCAACTCTACTGGTGGTGTTCCAGGATGTTCTAGAGCATATTGCCTGCCCCACCTCTGTTCCACCTGCACATCTGGTAGACTGTAGCCCAGCTTTAGACAGATGGGCTACTTGGGTGTGAGGCAAAGTAGAGACATGGGTGCTGTCCATCTAAAAGCACCAATGTGGCCCTATTTAGAACTGAAGCAAATATTCATGAAAAATGAATAAATCCATCAACTTTTTGTTATCTAAACTGAAAACAAAGAAGCAGATAATAATCCCTACTGATGTGATATTGTTGGACACCTGTTATGGATATTTTGGTTTGGTTATCGTGGTATCTTTGTTGCCAGATTCAGATATTTGTTTATTTTGGTTACTTCATTTTGGCACTATTAGTGCTATTGTGCATGTGCAGCAGCCAAAACAAAATAACTGAAATATTGAATTAACTAAACTGGAATAACAGAAAAAGTGAAGTACCCAAAACAGAATACCCAGATAAGCGGATACGCAAATACCCATTTGATGGTGAATATTTTTGGATAGGTATCTGGAACATGTGAATAATATCTGAAGATACAAAATCTACTCTTCATTACAGCTCTAGTTCTAATCTCAGTTGGAGCCAATAAACTTAAGAACTTATTGTGTACATAAGAACATGAGTAGTGCCATACTGCTCAGACAAATGCTCCATTGACCCCAGCACCCGTCTCCAACAGTGGCCAATCTCTGTCACTTGGAAGAAGTACCCAACAGGTCATTATGGGCAATCCATTCCTTGTTGTTCACTCCCAACTCACAGAGTTAGAGGTTACATCACCTAAACCTACTTGGCTAATAGCCATTAATGGACCTACTCTCCAAGAACTTCTCCAAGCTTTTTTTTAAACCCAGCTATACTGCTGGCCTTGACCACATAATCTGGCAACAAATTCCACAATTTAATTGTGTGTTGAGTGAAAAAATACTTTATTTGTTTTAAATTTGCTACCTATTAGTTTCATGGAGTGTCCCCTAGTTCTAGTACTGCTTGAGAGGTTAAGTAACAGTTCTCTTTTAACTTGTTCCACACCACTCATGATTTTATAAACTTCTATCATATCCCTCTGTCATCTTTTCTCCAGGCTGAAGAGCCCCAACCTATCCAGCCTCTCTTCATAGGGGAGCTGTTCCATGCCCTTTATCATTTTTGTTGTCCTTCTCTGTACCTCTTCCGTTTCTTCTTTATCTTTGGCGACCAGAACTGCACAAGAATATTCAAGGTGTGGCTGCACCATAGATTTATATATTGGCATTAGGCTCTTTTCAGATTTATTCTCTGTCCCTTTATGAATAACTCCTAACATTCTGTTTGCTTTTTTGGCAATTCCTGCACACTAAGCTGAGGATTTCAATGTATTGTTCACAATGACTCCAAGATCCTTTTCCTGAGTGGTAACTCCTAATTTAGGCTCTTTTCAAATGGGCCGCAGTGGGTGGGGGGGATTTCATATGGGCGCACACCCACCTCCACACACAGAGCAACTGGCATTGGAGCCATCACTCTGTGCGTGGGTGATGGGTGGAGCATGGGGGTGCACTCCCCCATTGCGGGCAACATTCCTACGGGTGCCCACTCATCCCACCCACGCCGCAGGCGGCGTTCACATGGGCACTCCCACCATCACACACGTGGGGGGGGGGAGAGGAGGCGCCCATGTGAAAAGACCCTTAGATGCCCAGTCACCCAGTCTTACAAGATCCCCTTGCGATTCTTCACATTCCACTCACGTTTCAATTACCTTGAATAACCTGATGTCATCTGCAAATTTGATCATCTTGCTCCTTACTTCCCATTCCAGATCATTAATGAATACATTAAACACCACCAGTCCCAGTATAGATCCCTGGGGCAGACCACTATTTACTTCTCTCCATTGTGAAAACTGATCATTGAGTCCTACTCTTTGTTTCCTATCCATTAACTAGTTACCAATCCGTAATAGGACAGTGCCTACTATCCCATGACTTTTTAATTTCCTCAAGAGTCTCTCATGAGGGACCTTATCAAATGCTTTCTGAAGCCTGATAGTGATACACTATATCAGCTGGCTCCCCCTTATCCACATGCTAATTCACACATTCAAAAAATTCCAATAGATTAGTGAGGCATGACTTCCCTTTGCTAAATCCATGTTGACTCTCCCCCCATTAAGCTGTGTTTATCAATATGCCCCGTAATTCTGTTTTTAATAATAGTTTTCACCATTTTGGTCAGCACAGATGTCAGGTTCACTGGTCTGTAGTTTCCAGGCTTGCCTCTGGAGCCCTTTTAAAATATCAGTGTTACATTTGATACCCTCCAGTCCTCAGATACAGTGGCAGATTTTAGTAATAGGTTACAAATTACCAGTTAGTAGGTCTGCAATTTCATATATGAGTTCCTTCACAACTCTGGGGTGTATATACCATCTGGTTGTGATGATTTGTTACTACTTAGTTTGTCAATTTGCTCTAGAACCTCTTCCAGAATCACGTTGATCTGTGACAGCTTTTCTGATTCATCACCTACAAAGAACAGTTCTGGTGTGGGTATCTCCATAAAATCCTCTGCCGTGAAGACTGAAGCAAAGAATTAATTCACGTTCTCTGCAATGGCCTAATCCCCCCCTGAGTGTCCCTTTCTACCCCTGGTCATCTAATGGCCCAACTGACTCTCTAGCAGGCCTCTTGCTTCTGATGTACTTTAAAACGTTTTTATTATTAGTTTTTGTCTCTTTAGCAAATCTCTCTTCAAATTCTCTCTTGGCCTCTGCCTTATTAGCGTTTTACATCTAATTTGCCACTGCTTATGATCTTTCCTATTTTTCTCATTAGGACTAGCTTTCCATTTTTAAAGGATGCCTTTTTGGCCCTAATAACCTCCATCACCTCACCATTACAGCTTGACTGTAATATATGTGGTAAGAAAAAGTAATACTAAAGAAAGAGAAGCTGTTTACTTCAAATTTCCAACGCAGTTTTTCAGATCTCAGATAACCTTCCAGATACTGGAGTCAGTGGTAGCGTCACCCTTCAGGGCACACTGTATCGGCGCCACTCCCAAACATCTTGGCACACTTCAAACAGCCTTTGGTGTCCCATCTCCTAATGCTGAGGCAAGAGCAAGTGTTCCCATAGCATCAGGAAATACCTACCTTCCAGGAGCACTTGCAACTCTTCATCAGTATTTCCTCACTATTCATTGATTTCCCGCTTCCACTATTGTTGAGATCTGCACCTGCCAATTTCTGTCAGTTTCCGGGGTTTTTGTCAATGTCGGGCAATTGACAGCATTTTCTGTAAATTTACAGCACTTTCCAGCAATTCAGAGCAATTTTGCATCATTTAACCAGGATATAAACCATAGTGTTATCCGTTCAGTTCATGTTGCATTGGAGCAGCTCACAGATAGATAAGGACAGACAGAAGTACCAAACAACTCCTGAATTACAACTACAACTCCTGAATGGGAACGAGTGAAAAATAGTGAAAAGCTGCCAAGTTTCTTTCTTATGCGAATGAAGGCAAAGGGACCTGTTTCTGACGGAAACAACATTCACTGTAATTGCTTATTTCAGACCTTTCATCTCCTAACCCCTGGCAGTGCCAGTGGAGGCAGTGTCCCACAGCAGCTCCAAGCCATGAAGCATCAATTCACTCAAAGGTCCTCATATCTTTAGCTGCATGGGTATATTCTCTACACCTCTCCTGATGATTGAGTTATCAAGGTACCCAATTCAAGTGATCCAGTACAGAAAGCTATGTATTTGTTAGACTTAAGGTGAGGGAAACCAAAGTTCTTTGAGCTAACCAGAATTTTGAGTAATACAAGATTGACTTACATGGATCCTATTGTAAAAATAATAGGTGCATCTTCCACTGTTAGTCAATAGGAGTTTAGCCAGGAGAATGAAGTATTATGTGCCATAATTAAGGCTTTTACTTAAATCAACACTTTTTTTTTTTCATTAGAGTTCTTTTCAGTTTGCATGGCAAACTCTGGCATGTACAAGGATTATAAGCATGGGGGTATGGATACTATGAAGTAAAGTGTCCTAGAACATCTAAAAATTAAGCAATTAGGATGTTAGAGGGACTACCACCTTGAATCTTCTTATTTTGGAGGCCATCATGAAACATACTACTGCATATAGATATTGGCACAGATTATTAAAGAAAAGAGAGGATAAATTTTCAAATGCCCAGAACACAAAATCAGAGATCAGTTTCAAGATGGGCAAAAGAGCTCCATTCTCATTTAGGAACTTAAATAGAATAGAACTGAAATGAATATTTGCTGCAAACACCAAATTTGACAAATTTGACCTATTTGTATTTGTCAGAGTAAAGCATATTTTGGAGCCTGGGTTTTAATCTATTAACTTGCAAAATTCACATTGGGTTTCACTTTGGTTGTTTGTCAATTTGGTACTTTGGTATTTAATCCTTTGCTCACTTTGGTAATTTGGTACTTCAGTATTTGATACTTTTGTTTACCTTGTTCACGTTTTTCACTTTGGGCACAATTCTCCATTAGTGAAGACGGGCAAAAGTCCTAATGGGGTCAATCCCATGCCCAGCGGATCCTATGCAAGTACTTATGCGGAGTTTCTGCATGGCACAATGTGCCCGCAATGGAGGGTCACATGGTTTGTGTGTGGGTGTGCGCGCACACAAGTGTGCATGGTATCCGTGGAGCAAGGGATCGGCCCCATTGACTTTAATAGCAGACCATTGTCCTCTTTATTCACTATGTTCATTTTGGGTGCAATTCTGCCACTCAGCACCCACTCATGACCATTCACGGTGCACTGCCAAGGAATCTGGAGTGCGCCATGTGGGGCAAGTCAAAAACATGTGTGGCAACAGGCACCCATGCATGCCCTGACTGTACGAACTGGGACAGCCACCCACGCCAGCAGACAGGTCCCGCACTCATAGGAACTGTGGGCAGGGGACACAACCTTTGCAAGTCACAGGAACAGGCTGCGAGGACAGGGGAGCCCGTGTTACCCAGCGCTCATGCCCGGGACATGTCCATTCCAAAGGCCAGCCAGGCACGCTTCCTCCCACCCCCGAAGGTCCGAGGCAGGAGGAGCACAAGGCGGTTGCCATGGTAGCCACACTGGGAACTGCCCATTAAATCCCTCCCGACGCACGCCACTTGAGTGGCTGCTCCACAGCTGCGCCACTCAGCAGCGACAGACCCCCCACCCCCAGCCTTGCTCATTTAAAAACACCCTAGAGGGCACTCCCAGCTTACCTCGGAAGCCACAATGGGTCGTAAGGGAGGAGGCAGTCTTTCAGATAGGAGGATGCCAAGAAATCTACAGTATACGTATTCATCTTCTGTTATCACAGAGGATAATCTTCCCATTAAAGCATTAAAACATTACATAAAATAATGAGAGCCTGTAATTTCTGAAAATATTTATGATTACATAATGTCAGCAGAAGTAAAACACACACACACAGACTCGCACATTTTTTTCTTTCTTGAGAAAACAGATTTGTTTTCAGACCATCTAAAAACACAAGCTGCGAGGAGGAGAAACAGAGATATCTCCAGCGGGCTTCTTATTTTTCGGCATCTGGTTGGGGTCCACTGGGAGAAATGTAAGTAACAGTTTGCCACATGAATTACAAATGTGCTGAATTGCAAGAATGAATATTAAATGAAAATATCCATAGCACCTGCAGCTTGTCCTGGAGAATTCCCCTGGAGTGTTGTGGGTGGGTTTTCTGTTTGTATCACACTGAGTCTTTTCCCCCCCCAAACTGCAGCTGCTGTAACAGCAGCTTGTGTAGCATTACCAAAAAGTTTGCAGATTCCATTCTGTTCAGTGAAATCAACATTGATCAATACTGCCAGTAGGTTCATACACACACACACACACTCTCTCTCTCTCTCTCTCTCTCTCTCTCTCTCTCTCTCTCTCTCTCGGGAAGTGTGGGGTAAGGATAATTATAGCTAATATTATTATTAGATTTTTTTTTCCTTTGGGTGTTAGAGGATCGAGATTTTTTTCTTCTGAAAGAAGTGTCTATCCAGTGATTAAGAAAGGGAGCGAAATAGAAAGTCGGTTTGATGTATCTGGGCTGGAAACAATGTTTACTCTGTCAAAAGGTCAGGCCTGCTTTTTTACAACAGAATTCCAGCAATTGTGTGAGCGTTGCTGACTTCATGCATGTTCTGTATATATACAGAACACTGTGCACGTGTGACACTTGGCTGTCTTTCAAGTGGTATGTTAAAAAAGGATTAAGCTTAGGGATAAAGTCTCCTTCACTTATAAGTTATTTTTTTTAAAAGACCATGAATGTCTCCAGACAAGACAGGGAGGGGAGGCTACCACGCCTCGGGTAGTCTTACCCCTCCCTGGGCACACAAGCCACATGATGCAGTGGCTTGCGGCCAGTGGAAGCCAGATGTTTGCCCCAAACAGCTGTCTGCTACGTGACGTGTCAGAAAAATTCTGATGGCACGTTGCTGAGTGGCCTTACCCCACATGGGGTAAGGCAGCCCACAGCAGGGAAACCCGTGTGACAGGGCGTGCTTGCCCCGCCATGCACGGTACAACTCTGTGGGACTTGGAGTGACGGGCTCTGGCGCCCATTGGGCACAGCCGCATCACGTCACAGCCATCCAGGGGTAGGTTCTCCATCCAGCTGTGCTGATCAGGGAAGGGGAAGCCCAAAGGAGCACACATCCCTCTTCCCACCCTGACAAACCACTAATCAGGGGATGTGGGCCCAGAGGACCACGCATAGGCACCCCTCTGGGCTCCTCCTCCCCCAATCAGGTGTCTGTCAGGTGGATCTGGTGGAGGAGGCAAGGTTGCACTCTTCCATCTATCTTTGATTTCGAGAAAGGAAAAGGGACTCTGCTCTTCTCCCCCGATCCACCCGACAACTGATCAGGGGGAGGGGGTCTGGGAAGAGGGTGAGTCTTCTTCCGAGTCTCCCCTTCCCCATCAGCTGTCAGGTGGGGAGGGAAGAGTGTGTGCCCTCTTCTTTACCCCCGCCACCCCAAGAGTGAAGCAGGCAGCACCGTCTGGCCAGCTCCCTGTGCTTACCCTGCTGTCTGGCCGTGGTGATTGCCTGGCCATGCAGGGATCAGGCCCACAGCACTCATGTGGACACCCAAAGGGTGTTTTCAGACAGATGCAGGGCTGCCAGTGTCCAGAGCTGCTTTGAAGGTGCACCCCCGCATCTGCCTGCTCCCAGTTCCACCTGGGTGGGGATTAGACAGACTTGGCGGGTTCCCCGGCCCATTCCCCACCACCACCATAGAGTTGCAGGCTAGAGTGTCTGCAACGCAGTTGGCTGGAGGCAGAGCAGCAGTGTGGGTCTGCACAAGTTTGTCTGGACCGCTCCACTGGCGGTGCTCTGGGCCACCTGGGGGTGAAGCAGGTTGGCATAGCCAGTACTGGGGCATCCTGTATGTTTAAAAACACCCTTTGTAGGTGCACTTGGAAAACCAAATGTGCCATTAAAAATGAGCACATTGACTCTCTTTATTTCAGTTATCCAGAAGGAAGAGAGAACTCCTTCTCTCCTATCTAGTCACTCCGAAGAGGGCTCACATGTTTGGATGCACTGATGTGGATGGGAAATCAAAGACAGATGAAAGCTGGGCACTCTCAAAGGGAAACATTACTCTTTTTATTTTTCCCTTTGGGTTTTATAATGTCAAGACAATAAAAAATTTGAATGTCAAGTAGTACTATGTATATATTGCTGTAAGATAAGTTATATAATATTTTATATAGCCATGAAAAGATGCCAACATATTCTGTTCTGGTATGTGTGTGGAATCTTACTGAAAAAAGCCTTCACACACAAACATATGCCAATGTGTTCAATTCTGTGGAGAAATGCCAAGTGGCACAACAGAAAGAAAAGAGCCATATTGCATACACCTGTTAACTGTGGGCTTAGTAACTTCCATGTATTGGTTTTTTAAACGTTTTGCTTGTCCTGTCTTGATGATGATGATGATGATGATTTATTTATTTATTTATTTATTTATTATTTTCTAGCGAGACATAAGAATTACAAAGCTAAATGAGGTGGGCACAGTGATATCTATTACTTGACTGACAGGGTAAGTAAAAGCTTTCAAATTTAACAAAGCGCTGCTTAATAAGAACTGCCCTACTGGTTAGACCAGGGGTCTGCCCCACGGGCACCCTCTGTCCAGCCCACAGAGGTTCCCTCACAATTACTTATTGATTTATTTACATTTTTTTCTCATCTGATCCCAAGGGCTTAGGGTGGGTTTCAGTAAATAAAATACATATTTTAATGCACAAATAAAGACCATTTAAAATCCCCCTGTCTCAAATCTGCCCACCAAAGACCTGGCTAAATAGAAAAGGCTTATATTAGCCCCAGAAGATGAGTATGTTCAAGTTTAGACAAACTTCCAGGGGAAGCTTACATCGAGAGCGGTCTGCGGCCTCTTCCCAGTGGCTGGTCAGCTTCCAGAATCAGGGGTGTAGCTATCATAAGGACGGGAGGGACATTTGTCCCAGGGCCCAAACTGGAGGTAGAGGAGCACAAATCCTGTCCTATAGTGGTGGAACCAGGCTGAGACTGAGCAGAGCAGAAGCCCCTGCAGCACATGGTGCATGTGAAACCCACCCACAGTGGGTGGTACAGGACAGAACATGTACCGGTGGCAGCAACACCAGGCAGTGCAGCTGCAGCCTACAAGGCCCAGATACAGCAAGTGCCCTGTACGATGAAAATGAGAGGGAGGGAGAGGCGCCTCGGTGTTGGGAATGTCTCTGGCACCTCAGAAGCAGACTCACTGGACTGGGGGGTGGAGGGGCCTGGGGGCAAGTCCATTTCTTGCACTTGGGTCCATTCCAACCTAGCTACGCTCCTGTCCAGAGTGCTTCATTGTGGTTCCTCCTTGCCACAGGATAGTTAGAGGTTGGTTAGGCTCATCATTGCACAATGCTTCCAGTATGCTCAGCCCTCCTTGTGAGAGATGGGGTCCCAGCCTGAAGCACCCCCACTGTGGCCACACTCCTCTCCCCACCGAGACCATCCATCCTGCAGAGAATCAGGATGGAACAGATCTGGCCTGTTGGACGTAGGGAGTGGAGGAGGAGGGGTGGTTCCCTATCTCTGCGTTAGACCAATGGCCCTCTTACCCCCAGTATTTTGTCTCAGAGTGACCAGTAGCATATGCTTCAAGGGGAGATTGTGGAATATCTATGGAATGATGTATTTTCAGTTGTTCAATGCCAGCTTCCAGCAGTCAGAGATTTAGAAGACGCTCTGTGTACAAGGTTGCATCCCCTGACTATCTTGACTTATAACCAGTAACAAATCTACCCTCCATGAATTCATCTAATCCTTTTGCACCCGCTAATACTACTGGCCTTTGTGACATCCTGTGGCAATGAGTTCAATAGGTAAATTGTGTGTTGTGTGGGGAAGCACACTTCTCTGTGTTTGTTTTTAAATCTGACATAATTTCATTGAGTGCCCCTTAGTTGTTCTTCAGGCTGTGGGGAGGCAGGAACCTCTGACTGCCTGGAGGTGGGAATGAACAACCAGGAGTGAATGGCCAATCCATGTACAACCTCTTTGTGCACTTCTCCAACACAGAGCTGAAATGGGTATCCACAAAAACAGGTGTACTTGTCAAAATTGCAGTACCCAAATCGTTTTGGGCAGATCAGGAACTAATCAGTACCCACTTACCTGATTTACCTGAATGATTGTTACTAGTTTTCAGTTACCGAGTTACCATCCTTCCATTTTGCACAAATTTACCATTTTTCTGTCCATTTCCATTCATCTATTGATTGATCCATGTTGGAAAGACATTAAAATGGTAACCTGGTAAGTCGCAATGGGTCGGTAAAATGCAAAGTCATTAATACCTGTTATTTTGTGTAGCCAGGTAGCTCTTTTCAGTATTGAAGTACTGATCCGGTACCTAATAGGCTACCCAAGATGTTGGGTATTACCCATGGGCACAAACTTTTCAATTAATTTCAGCTCTAAATAGAAGCTGGCCATTCCCAGAGACAGGATGCTAGGACACATGGACCATTTGTCTGAACCAGTACAGCAGTTCATATGCTCTTAGCAGCTTAGCCAATTACTTTCCTTTTTAAGCTGCTTTAAAAAAAACAAAACCATCTAGAATCTCTCTGGGTGAAAACAGATGTGATGCTGGCTTGCTATGACCCACTGTAGCCCCGAATTCACCACACGTCTTTTCCCCTCATGTCCAGCCAGATTCCGGCTGGCTCAGAATGAGTCCTCCAGATGATCCTGGTCACTCATTCTGGGCCAAGGGCTGGGGAGCCACTGTCCAACCCACACGTGTTTTCACCATCTGATGTTTATGCCATGATCTGGCACCCAGTGTTAGTGCAACACTTTTGTACGCAGATGTGATAATCTGCAGGAACTGCAAGAGCTTGTCTTCTCTTTCCTTGGTCCATAACAAAATTCTAGTGAACCATTTCTAACCTACTCCCTCCTTATTAGGGCAGTCCTTATAAAGCTGCGTGAGTGTGGCAGAGAGGTGTTTCTTTTTACAAGGGTTATTACAGTAACACCTGTTAGGATTGATACAGCTCACACTGTGTCAACATTTCCATTGATTTGGTTTATAACCCAGCTGTGAAAACTTACTTTAGTCCAAGACTTGATGTATAATGTCTGAACCCAAGAGTGTAAAGGAAAAGAATCTTTCTTCAGTCCATTTTCTAAGTTATTTGAGGGCAAAATAAAATTAGGCAAATTAGAGGCAAAGGGGTTTCAGGAGCTTGTTTTATACTCCTATAATTTGTGGAATATTTATTTTCACTATGGAATATTACAGGTTTCATGCCCATTAAGTGGACAGGTGCCTTTAGGTATTAAACAAACAAACAAACAAAAAAACTCTTCAATTATCTGAAGTGGTGAATGGCTTCCGAGCATATTGGTTAATTATTTCTCAGCAAAAATGCCCCTAGGATCTTTATTAGTAGATAGCTTCAAGGAGAGTCTCATCTAGTGCCCAGATTCCCCATTAGGGGAGGTGGTTCATCCTGATGCTGACATTCAGGATGGTGCAAAAACAGCCATTTACAAATCAACATGAAATTGCAGCTTCTCAGGAACCTTGCTGAAGGTTTGCACAATTTTTTGCATTTGGTGAATGCCCATTCACCACTTTTGGTGTTTCCATTACCAAATGTTTGGTATTTTTATGACATTTTCATCACTTTCACCACTTACAGGTTGACAAAACTGCTGAATGTTTTCTCAACTAACAGGTAAGCGTTACCAAATAATTGTCAGAAAAGCAGTAAATGTGTCATTTTCTATTAAAATGGTATTCACTGCAAATTGTCATTTCAGCTGTATCTGATGATAATAATAACACCACCAATAATAATAATAATAATTAATAATAATATAATTTTTACCCTGCCTACATTCTGCCTCCAGCAGCTCTTGGCGGCTTACAACATCAGCGGCTGA
This sequence comes from Sphenodon punctatus, assembly GCA_003113815.1. Taxonomy (NCBI): domain Eukaryota; kingdom Metazoa; phylum Chordata; class Lepidosauria; order Sphenodontia; family Sphenodontidae; genus Sphenodon; species Sphenodon punctatus. The sequence goes on along the minus strand of QEPC01009174.1, from coordinate 2,099,115 downwards.
TATCTGTCAGTCACAGCCCTTTTCCTTTTCTTTATAGCTAGATGGAAGGGAGGGTCCCAAAATCTATTGGAGATAGCTCCTAAATCATTTCTGCAGTAATATGTGGTTCAAGTATGGAAAAGACTGAGAACCACAGACGTAGCTACCAGTCAATACGTTGTGACAACTCAGGGCTCAATCCTCCGCCCGCCAAAATCAATGGCAAAACTCTCATTGACTTTAATGGTGAACAATTGTCCTGCCACTCTAAGGAAATAGCCAGGTGGGGGGCGGGAGTGGCATGCTATGTTTGTCCCCATGCCCTAGCCTCTATTAAGAAACAATTCTTAAGTTGTCTAAAACAAAGGGGTTTGACACAAGGAGTCTATGGCTATGTGAATGAGGCTGCCCCTAAACTGCACAGGAGGTGAGCTGGTGCCTAAGCAACTGACTGCAGATTTATTGGCTCTGTAACTGAAGTCCCAATTTGTTGCCCATTAATGCTGTTGAATTAGGGCAGGCAGGCAGTATGCATCGAAACACCACTGTGTCACATTTTGTCTATTTTCCAATTTGTTAAACATTTAGATTTTTTAGTGGGATGGCATAATGCCCATACTGTTGTTGTTGTTGTTTATTTATTTATTTATTTATTTATACAGCACCAGCAGAGTGCTCGGTACTAAGCAGCATTGATTTACAGGTAGGTCCCTGCCCCATGGGGCTTACAAGCTCTTGCAAAAAAAAAAAAAAAAGACATATCTGAACTAGAAAAGGTACAGAGAAGGGCAACGAGATTGATAAAGGGTATGGAACGGCTTCCATACAAAGAGAGGCTTGACAAGCTCGGTCTCTTCAGTTTAGAGAAGAGAAGACTAAGGGCGCTTTTAAACGATACAAAAAAGGCAGCTGATCCTTTAATCAGCCGCCTTTCTTTGTGCTCATTTAAATGTTTGGCCCGGTTTGATGCCGGATCTTTCCCGCATCAAACCGGCCGAGGATTCCTGCCCCCTCAATTGCATCCCTGGGAACCACCGCGTTCCCTGGTTTGGAAGCAGGGGGATGCGGGGGAAAGCCGGCGAAAATTGCCTCCTCCAGGTAGCGCTGACAAACCCCCTCCTCCCTTCCCTAAAGCCCCCAGCCAGTGATTAAATTTAATCACTGGCTGGGGCAGAGAAGACGGCTTCTCCCAAACCCAGCTTTCTCCCAAACCCGCTTTTGAGCCGGCTTCTCCAAAATGCGCTTGGGAGAGCACACGTTTAAAAACGCCCTGAGAGGGGACATGATAGAGGTTTATAAAATCTTGAGTGATTTGTAACGAGTAGATAGGGAACAATTATTTACCCTCTCAAATAGTACTAAAACTAGGGGACACTCCATGAAACTTGCTGCCGGCAGATTTAAAACAAATAAAAGGAAGTACTTTTCCACTCAATGCATAATTAACCTATGGAACTTGTTGCCAGAGGATGTTGTCAAGGCCAGTAGTATAACTGGGTTTAAAAAAGGACTGGATAAGTTCTTAAAGAATATGTCCATTAATGGCTATGAACCAAGTAGCTTATGGGATGAACTTCTTACTATTGGGAGCTGGGAGTGAACAACAGGGAATGGATTGCCCATTGTGACTGTTGGTTCTTCTCCCATGTGATCGAGATTGGCCACTGTCAGAGGACAGGATGCTGGGTTTGATGGACCATTGATCTGACACAATATGGCACTACTCATGTTCTTATGATATACAAGGGAGTAGTAGTAGGAGAACATAGGGAGAAATAGGGATACATTCATGAAGCTAAGAAGTTGCACATTGTAATGTAATAAACAGAAAACATTTGCCCCCACATGGGACCTTCCCACCACCTTCTGTCAGAGTCTGGCTATAAGCTTGGAAAGTACCTGAAAAGATGTGACCCAAATGAGACATATTTTGTAGGTGACTGAGCTGCACTGAGAACCTGATCTCTCTCATTCAAGGGTCAAAACCAGAATTGTAACCACATAGTATGAGTATCACTCCAGCAAAGGGGAAGAAGGGCTAAGCAGGGGACCTGGTTTGAAACTCAGGAGTGTGTCTTGATGTTTGCAAAGAAAGGCATTTGTATAACTATCCTACACTTGGCTCATCTGTTTCACAACTCCTTTCATCTGAAAAACGGATGCAGAGGCTTAGAGACTTGGAGCAGATAGGCATGAGGTAGTGGCATATTCCAGAAACAGCTGATACCCTGCAGAGAAATGGAAGCCGAGGGAAATTTGTGATAAATAAGCTGTGGTACTGTCGTCTTCTAGCCCTTAGAAAGAAGTAAATGATGCCTGCATAGCTACTGGAGCTGAACCCAAGATCACACACAACCTCCTGGGTTGCAAGGGGTGGGGGGCATACAATGTTAATTCCATTTTGTTATATTGTAATGTGATCTTCATTCTCAGAAATGGTTCAGTGAAAACGATTTTAGTCTAGGTAGCTTATGCTACAGTCATCAAGGAGACCCATCTCCTATAGGGTTTCAATATGCATTCAACTCCTGTGGGTTTACTAACCGTGAATTACTTGAGTTACTGGGTGGTGTGTTTTTGTTGTGGTGGTTTGTTTTTGCTGAGTTAACTGTTGTCTGGTTTTGTGCCATTTCACGATTTACTAATATACCATTTTTCTGTTCATTCCCAGTCATCTGTTAGTGGTTCAATGACCCCTTTTGTTGTGTATGTTTACAATGACAAAAATGATGTAATACAGAAATTCAGAAAGATGCTAAACTAGTAACACAGTAAGTCAGAACGGGTTGGTAAACTGGAAAGTCTGTTACTCAGTAACGTCAATACCTGTTATTTCAGAAAGTCGGTTACCTGTCTCAGAATCCGAATATCAATCATGTAACTAATATGCTACTCCAAATTGTGGGTATTATCTGCAGGTACAAAATTTGCAACCCATTTCAGCTCTAGGATCCGACACACTCACAAGTCATGGGTAAAGCACATGGTATGAGAGACCACTCTTGCTGCCAGCTACACAAATGGAAATGTCTCCAGAAAATAGCAAGGAGTACAGAAACATTCCAAATGTCCAAGATGGCGATAACTTCTCCTTCAGAAAAACAGAATGTGGGGCTGTGTGGACAGCGTGGTGTTGTGTGAGAGGTGTGATGTGGGAAGGTTTTAGTGTATTAGAGTTGAGGTCCAGTGGGGAATGCTTTCCTGAGGAAGTTGGCAGCCATCAACAGTAATACAGTAGAACTGCAGCTGTGCTCCCAACCTGTTCCATTCTTTGCGCTCAATAATACGACACCATACACATGTTGCCTGTGCTGCCATCCCTGTCAAAAAAAGTGGTATGAGCTGTGAGTGATATCCAGCTTCAAACTGCCATCTCATCTGATCCATTTGCGCACGATTGTAGGCATGAGAGCTCTAAGCAACTTGGGACATGGAGGAGAGCTCAATGGTTGAAACTAGCCCAGTTCAGATAATGGAACGACTTACCTTGGTGAGTATAAACAATAAGAGTAAGCAGGATGTAACATCTTTACTTACTAAAACTTAATAGTAAAATAAGAAAAATGAGCTATTAGACTGTAAATTACATTGCTGCTTATAATATATGTGTATGCTCCTAAATTATCTTTACACATGCCTGAGGAAAGTCCTTGTGTGGCCCAAAATCTTTCAGAATTTCACTAACAGAAGTTGGTTCAATAAAAGATATCATCTGAAATATACTGTCTCCATCTCTTTAACTTTCAAAAGATGGACAATGGATACAGTAGTTAGGTTGAAATCTTTTCTTGGACCAACTCCTCTTGATGAGCTCCTACTATATTGAATTCTTCTTTACCCAGAAGTTGGCACAATAAAAGGTGTCCTCTTACCTACTCTGTCTCTTTTCTCTCTCATGTTTGGGACTAATATGGCACCCATACTCTAGACAACTTTAAAATTTTGGAAGGCCTCTCTCAGCTTCTCATTTTCAAGATTATATACTGAATCTTGATTGCAAAAATCTATTTCTTGGGGGATTGTCTTCTTGCGACTGTTCTTTCCAGTAGTATATCCTTTTTTATGGAGCTTGGCTGGAGAAGAATGCTGACCTTAAAGAAAGTAGGGAGGGGGAGATTAGTGATTTAACATCAGTTCTTGGCTACTACTGCTGTGTTGTAATCATACTGTTTATGATTATTTATGTGATCACCAATCGGCTTGCTTGGAAATCCAAATAAAACAGATAAATGTCAATGCATACTGCAGAATTCCATATTTTATGTGCTTTGTTATTTACTAAGGATTTCTTTCCTGGTTCTTGTGATTTTTTGTTTTGTTTTTGAATGGTTTCCCTCTGCTATCATTCTCCAAGTACATTAAATATTATTTTGAAATCTGGAATTTCTGGCCAATGGGTGCAGAAATATCAGTGACCTAAGGATGAACCAAATCATCTTCATGTAATTGGAATGACTGAATGGACATCTAAAAGGGGTCACATTCATACACGTACTATACTTTGACAGTGAAAGAGTCCCAGCATTGAGTCCCCCCACACTGCACTCTTATTCCTGTTATAGAATTATAGAACCATAGGCTTGGAAGTGACTTCAAGAATCATCTAATCCAAATCCCTGCTCCAAGGCACAGAGTTGGACCGTTCCCACTGAAAAGTATTGTGCGTTTTGCTGTTTTGAGCCAGATTAGGCTTTCTATGAACTGTTACTGAAAAAGCCCAATTTCTGTTGTATTCTACCCATATTATGGCATGACGTGATGTGATCTACAGTAAAACAGACACCTTTGAATAATAATTTCCTATGGAGGTTCTGAATGAACTGTATACAATAGAGGCTTCCAGGATGCTTTCTGGATGCCAACAACGCAGGTCCCCGTGGTATACGGAGCAACTGCGGCAGATGAACCGGGAAGGGTGGCGGTTAGAGTCATGGTGGTGTCCCTCGCGTGCTGAAGTTGACCAATTGCAACATAGAGTCTGGCTACGTACGTATGCTGTGGTGGTGAGGGCAACAAAGAAAGTTTTCTTTGTTGCCCTCATTGCATCTGCTAAGTCCTGCCTGCCAGAGCTTTTCTGGGTGGTGAGGGGGCTGGTCAGTCCAGCCTCCCTCCGCCTGGATTTAGAGTCATCGAATGTCCACTGTGATTTGTTTGTGGACTTTTTTGCAGATAAAATCGCTCAGATCCACCACAGTTTTGACGCAACACTTTTAGCAGTAGGTGAGCTAGAAGGCAGTAGAAGCCCCACCTTGTTCTGTTTTTTGGGATGATTTTTTGAATGTGTCACCCTCAGATGTGGGGGATGCCCTGGGGACTGTCCGAGCCACTCATTGTAAATTAGATCCATACCCATCCTGGCTGGTCAAGGCCAGCCGGGAGACATTAGGACCATTGCTGGCGGGGATTGTCAATGTCTCCCTGGGGGAGGGGAGGGTGCCAGACTGCCTTAAGGAGGCATTGGTGCGGCCCCTGCTTAAGAAGCCATCATTGGACGTTGGCATCTGGGCCAGATATCGGCTGGTCTCTAGTTCCGGTAAGCAGTTCCCAGCGGGTGGTGACTGGGCAGTTGCAGGAACATCTGGACCACATTAATTTTCTTGACCATTCACAGTCTGGTTTTCATCCTGGATATGGCACAGAGACTGCACTTGTGGCCTTGGTTGATGACCTCTCCCGTGAGTTGGACCAGGGTCATTTGACCCTGTTGATCCTATTAGATCTCTCGGCTGCATTTGATACCATTGACCATGAGTTGTTGGTGACTCGACTGTGGGACTGGGCAGGGATTGGCGGGACCGTTCTTGAGTGGGTCCACGCCTTCCTAGCTGGGAGAGTCCAGCGCGTGGTCCTGGGTGATTTTTCATCTTTTCCTCAGGGCCTCATGTGTGGCCCCCGCAGGGTTCCATCTTATCCCCTCTCTTGTTCAATGTGTACATGCAGCCTTTGGGGGAGGTTGTTAGGGAGTTTGGCGTATGGTGTCATCAGTATGCTGATGACACTCAGCTGTATCTCTCTTTTTCATCTAACTCAGGTCCAGCAGTCTCAGTGCTTACCTGGTGCTTGTCAGCTGTGGGGGATTGGATGAGGGCGAGCCATCTGAAGTTAAATCCTGACAAGACAGGTGATGGTAGTGGGAAAGTCTGGGGAGTGGTGGCCCCCATCATTGATGGGGTCCGTCCTGCCCTGGTATCTCAGGTCCAGAGTGTGGGGGTGCTCCGGGACCTGCAGGTCCACCTGGATGCCCAGGTGGAAGCTGTGGTGAAAGGGGCATTTCACCAACTACATCTGGTGCATCGGCTTCGGCCATATGTCTTGGACTCTGACCTAGTCACGATCGTCCATGCTTTTATTACCTCGAGACTGGACTACTGTAATGCATTCTATGTGGGGCTACCCTTGGTGCTGGTTCAGAGGCTGCAGCTGGTGCAGAATGCGGCGGCTCGTCTCCTAATGGGGACGGGCCGACACGAGCACATTACACCAGTGCTCCGTTCTCTGCACTGGCTGCCTATAGTCTTCCGGGCCCAATTCAAGGTGTTGGTGCTGACCTTTAAAGCCCTAAATGGTCTGAGCCCCGCCTACCTGTGGGACCGCCTCACCCTCCGGCTCCTGGATCAGCCCCTGCGGTCAGCCGGGGGAGCCCTCCTTAAGGTCCTGTTTGGCACTAAGCAGCTGGTTCGTTGTAACTGTAATCAGCTGAGTGCTAAACAGAAAACCTCACAACAGTCTGCACCTAGACCCCATCCCACCACCATTTATGGGGGATGTAAACAGAGACCCATGATCAGTGTGGGTGAAAACAGGCATAACTCTCACACCACTTTAACATTTCTTATGCATGTTGCAGCAGGGCTGTATTGGTGCCCTATGCAGCCATGCAACATGCATAAGAAATGTTAAAGTGGTGCTAAAGTGGAGTTCGCGTTGTCTGTTTTGTGTTTTCTTCATTGCTGCTAGTAGGGGAAATGCAGTGAAAATGGGCCTCTGCTTTATCGCCCATTTTCACACGGATGAGGATGGGTGTGCTCGCACGGTGGGTGGGTGTCCCTTTACATGAACAAACACACATCTACACCCACGGGGCCACCTCCGGTTTTTCGGATGGCCCTGTGGGTGGTGATGGGTGTAGGTGGATGTGCGTCGGGAGCACGCACCCAACTCCAGCCCGTTTACACAGACACCCCCCCCCCCACACACACACACCTGCAGGAACACCCAGCGATGGGTGGGGCCCTCTGTGTGAAAACAGCCATATTCTCCTTACCTAAAAGCTTTGAAAGCACACATTGTCAGCAATTTTGAAAGTACAATGAAATTTCACCTAATTTTTTGTACATGTTCAAAATTTGATTATTCATTCGAAAACCTTGCCCGCCCATGGTTTAAACAGATATCTTACTAACAAGAGATTGAATTTGTATGGTCAGGGAGATGTATTGCAACGTAGGTTATACGGGTTGTGATTTAAGTATCTCAGGTTTGTTGCTTAAGATAAAGGACTTGGGCACTGGTTCAGCAAAAAACATTTAACCACATGTTTAGCTTAAGTCAATGAAGCTAATGGAATGTAGGCATGTGGTTAAAATTAAACTCACGCTTGCGAACTTAGATGAATCAGAGCCCTGCACTTCAGTATAAGTTCTTGCTAAATATAAGTGGAAGCATTTCAAAGGTGCTGGGCTATTAAACCTTCCACTGGGAACTGTGGGTGCCCAACACCATAGCGGATCAGTCCGGTTTTAATTTAGAACCCCAAATAAAGATTGAGGTGCCTTACCATAGGCATCCAGTCTTGAAAATGTTGGTCTTGGGCTACAGTATTATTTTGGTAAACTGTAGCACGATGTGATACCACTACCATAGCAAGAGGGGAGGATAAATTTCTTCTCTTGATAGTCTGAGGGGTAATTTTCCCCCACTTTCCCACGTTGAGTGCTGCCTCCATCACAACCCCCCCCCCGCTTCCCAGATGCCAGTTTATCTAAAACAGTGGCTGTGTCACAAATCTTAATGTAACTACCAATCAGGGAATGGGGGACAGAGCCGTCACACTTACTGCCATTTTAAAACTCGGCAGCAGCTGAGAATTGCCTACAGTAACAGACCAGGGTGGGGTGGGGATTCCTGACTGGCCTTGGCTGCAGCATGGGGCCTCACTGGCATTAGAATGGAACTTTTCAGCGGCTGTGGTGAGTCAGCGTGTAGGTGATCTGAGAAAATTTATTTATTTCCTTATATTTATATGCCGCCCCCCCTCCCCCATGCCTACGGCATCTCGGGGCGGCTTCTAACATAATATAAAACAATTGGTGCACACCGGAAACAAGTTGAGGCTGAATGAGACCTGGGGCAAGGAGGAACTTCCAGTTGTCAAGGGATGGAGACTTCTGGCAGTCAGAGGGTACTTCACCCTCGAGCTGGCCAGTCCATTTGAAGGTGGCCCTCCAGATGTTGGAGCCTCACTTGCAGCGTTCTGGAACATCCCACCAGAGCGGCCGGCCAAACCCAGGGCCCCAGCCCAGAATGGCGCTGCTGTCCATCTGCTCGGCAGACCCATGTGGCAAGCCGCAGCATAGAGCATTCAGCGATCACCTGCAACTCAATGGTGGTGGGGCATGGCATAGGCAGACAGTGGCCATGGGAACCCACTGGGTCCATCTAATGTGGAGCCAAGTGAGGCTAGAAGCAGGTGGATACGGGAGTGCACCCCTGGAGCACACTGGGGAAAAATACCCAGTGTATCCCCATCTCAGAAAAGAGGTGTCAAGGATCCAATTACAGCTCCCTGATTTTCTGCCCCAGCCCTGGCTTCAATGCAGAAGCTTGGGCCTTGTTCTGACTTGCCCCTATTGCCAGGGCTGGCCTTACCATGGGGCAAACTGGGGTGGCCGCCCTGGGCCCCACTCCCAGGGGGGTCCCACAATCACCGTCCTACCTGCCCGAACCCCTGCTCTCAGCAGCAGCCTGGGCAGGGGGACAGAGGGAGAGGAACTACCACTGCCCCTGCTGCCCGCCCACCACTTGCTTGCCTGGGTGCCCCTGCTTGCCACAGCACCACTCTGCTCACCTGTGCCACCTGTCTGCTATGCTGCTGCTCCCGCCCAGCACTGCCAACCACAGCAAATGTCCCACTGAGCTGCGCACCTCCACATGCATGCGCATGCCAGGAGCAGCCAGTTCCTGATGCTGGGAAACATAGTCCCAGCAGGCCAGATTCAGGAAATGGCTGGCCCTGGTATGCGCACACACATGGAGATGCACAGCTGCGGGAACGCCAAACAGTGGCAGGCCAAGCAGCAGCAGATGCACATCGGCAGAGGGGCCAGGCCGGCTGAAGTCAGTGTGTGGAAGTTTGAATGAGTGTGTGTGAGAGAGGTTTTTTTGAATGTGTGAGAGAGTTGGTTTGAATGAGCGTGTGTGAGTTTGAATTAGTGTATGTGTGGGGGGGGGTTGAATTAGTGTGTGAGTGTGTTTGTGTGTGTGTGTGTTTGAATGAATGAATGTGTGTATGCATGTGACAGAGAATAATGAGCATGAGTGTGTGTGATTGAATGTATGTGTGCGACAGCATGAATAACTGTGTGTGAGAGTGTGTCAGAGAATGAATGAGTGGGTGATTAAATGTTCCGCCTGGCGTTTGAGGGAGAAGATGGGTAGGATGGGGGGAGTGGGTTGGGTGGGGATGGGTTAGGGGGATGGGATTTTGTTGGTTTTAATCCTTCCTGTATTGAATAGTTTTATAAATGTGAATGGTTTTAGTTTTGTGTAAGCCGCCCCGAGCAGGAGGGGTGGGGTATCAAGTCTATTGATAAATAAATATAAATAAAAAATAAATGAGTGTGTATGAGGTGAGAGTGTATGTGTGTGAGAAAGAATGAATGAGTGTATATAGGAGAGAATGAGTGTGTGTGTGTGTGTGTGTGTGTGTGTGAGAGAGAGAGAGAGCATGTGTGAGAAAGAGGAGTGTGTGTGTGGGTGAGATAGAGGTGAGAGTGTGTGTATGAGAGAGGGCGTTTGCTCCCTCTCCCACCGTCCCTCCTCCCATGGCTGTTCCCTCTCATCCCCCCATGGCTGCCCCACTTCCCCTGCCCCCCATGGCTCCTGGAGGGGAAAAGGGAGCCACCACCCAGTCCAAGGAGAGGCCCAGAAGAATGTTCCTACTGTCCCCTCCTGTCTAGCAAACTAACCCTGCCTGCCTTGGACTGACCTCCAGTCCTCCCAGAAGGCCCAGGCCCAGCAGCATCTGAGGTAAGGGCCACCTGACCAGGAACATATCTTCCCCCTCCTCCCCTGATCTGAACTCATTTGCACTGCTGCACCTCTCTGGGGGTCTTTGGGGGTAGACTGGAGTCATCTAGGAGTGGGTTTGGGAAGGGGTTGGGGGGTGCTGTGATCATGTGGTTGGGGCGTTGTTTCTTGTTTGATATCTTTGATCGGATTTCCAGTGCTTTAGTGCTTGAGATCCCCAAATCCAGTAAGTGGAAAGGGGTCACACCGACAAAACCTTGCAGAGGGCTGTGTTTGGTCACTCTGGGCCTGAGGTTCAGTTCCTCACCCCTGCTTTCATGGGGGTGTTCTGGCCATGTGGGGGTTGTTTGATCTAGGAACTTCTGTATTGGGAGTGTAATAGGGATATTACAAGAGAAGGGAGAGTTCAGGCCATGGATCTGTGCCATGGATCTGTCCCTATCTTTGTGTGCATGCCCTCGTGTTTTAAATAACAGTCATTGCCTTTTAACCATATCTGTATCCTGTGCTTCCTTTCATCTACACCAGATTTAAATGTTCTTTGGTGCACTTTGTACTGACAAGTTAAAAAAATAACTTACACAACAATTCTCTGTAATTGTCAAAGGGAAATGGGCGGGGCTGCGAAAGTGGGCGGGGCTGTTAAAAGTCAGTGCGGTCATGGGAAAGTGAGCAGAGCCATGGAAAGTGGGCGGAGCTGGGGGAGCTCCACATTTTTTCTTCACCCTGGGCCCCACAATTTCTAAGGCCGGCCCTGCCTGTTGCAGTAGTTTTTAAGGGGACATCTACTAGCAAGCTTATGTGCGTGGACTTGTGATCCAGTTACTCCACCATTCAGTCCCTTCCTATTCCAACATTTTTACTGGAAGCTTTGGGAGGATGGCTATGCTAACTCTGTTTAGTTTAGTTCATTAGGAAAAGAGGCCATTGGCATTGGCCTTACATCCAGCATAAGAAAAATGAAAAATAAGACCTGCACAAAACTATTAAAACTGTTTTCATCATATAAAAAACACAGGAAATACATAAAACAATAAATATATCCCTTTCCCCCATACATTATTGTAGTGCCGCTGTCACCCACTGAATTCTTAACTTCCCCGCAGTAAGAGCAAACAGCACTGCCTCAGGGTTCTTGTTCCCCATTAAAATCTGCTCTTAGCAGGAGGAATAGGAGAAACCGTGTAGTAATGGAGCTAGGAATTTCTCCCTAACGGGAACATAACCTTTACAACTAAAAATATAATGAATTAATTACATCTTCAAAAGGAGAGTAAGCATGTGGACAGACAAGCTTCAGATAGAAGCATTTGGGTAATCGATTTTCTAGAATTGACGTCCGCTGATAATTGTAATCTTAGAGCCGTATACAACCTTCAAAGGTCGCTGCGGCTGTTCCCAAGCCCTGTGGACCGGCGCATGGAGCACATGCAGCCTGTGCTTGTTCACAAGCTGTGCGCACACCCAGCACGGGGCCTACAGCATGCACGCAAACCACATGCCAATACGCATGGGGCTTGGGATTGGTCCCGTTGTTTGTAAGAATTTTGAGGTAACTTAGCTTTCGAGCTTGCGGGTTTCTTTGAATATAGATAGAAAGGGTAAAGATTTGCACCCAACAAACAATGTCATGCCTTCTTGCATGGCCATACCCATAATTGCTAACTTTTTGCTCCAAAGGTGGTAATCTCATATCTCAGAGCACACCAGATTCTGTGGGATGTTTCACTGCTAGGCAAAGCTGATGTAAGCTGCTTGAATGCTGGGCTCCATTTTCTCAAGGCAGTAATGTCTAAGGAATCAGTCTTAATGTTCCTAGCAGAAAATAAATGAGGCCTTTTCAGTGTGAAGAAACCAAACAAAAACACCTGCATAAAAACTGCACACGCAGGGTAGAATGCATCCAATTTATCATCATTGTATGCAGACTGAGCTGAGGGAAAGCCTTCCAAACACTGTTCTTTGCTGTGGAATGCAGCCATTCCTCATGATATTCTTCAGGGCATAAGCGTTTCAAAGCCCAAAGTGTTTCACAGCATATTTTAAATAATCAGTCATCACACAAAATGTTCTCAGAGTCTCCAGCATCGCTACAGGCGAACTGCTACTTATACAAGAAAAAGTGTACGCAGCAGTGTAGAGAAATAACCATTTCATCCCGTGACAACATTATAAATATACTCTGCTTTCTATTTTGTTCCAGTGAAATTATGTAGGCGTATTGCTGGGCTAATAGTTAAGAAAAAGGAAAACAAATTCAGACTCTGGAAGTGCTTCTTCCTAACTTGATCCTCATAGGTCCAGCATTCCAAAGGACAGAGTGGTTGGTATCTTTCCTTGGAAAAGGTGCATGCGAATGCAGTGGGTTTTTAAGTAGGCAGGTTGTAAGCAGAAGACAAAACCTCCGTCATGTATTTATTTGTTTGTTTTTTATATAATGATTCAATAGTATTTACAAGTATGATAGACGATGGAAGACATTTGTGCCCAAAGACTCTGCAATCTAAATGATGGGGCATTTTTACACACACCTTAAAATGCTGGTCTTTCAATCTTCTGGGTTTACAAGTCCACAAGTAAGTGCCAGATGCATTCTTCACGCACACACTGCCCTGAAGCAGTTCCTGGATGCATTCTTCACACAAACACTGCCCTGAGGCAGCCTAAAGTAGCTGCCGCTGTAGACATGACAGGCTGCTATGGAAACCAAGTGACCACAGCTACCTGGAGCAAAGCAGTTTACCAGAACTTTTTACACAGAAAAGTTCTGGGAGAAGTTCTATGCAGAAGTTCAAAGAGCCAGATGTTTAAGATCTGGGTGAGTGATTTAAACACACAGAAAGTTCAGGATGTAACAGCAAACATGCAGGAGAAATGTGTGTGTCAAAACACCCATGGATTCCAGAGTATAACATATACATAAAATATCAATCAGGATCAGAATCCCATCCATCTACAAATGATGTGACTCCAAGTAGGATCCTGACTCAGAGTTGTGCACCAGGGGTCCATGTCGTTTTTGTTTTCATTACTTAAATCTATTGTTTTCATTTTCATAAATATCAAATTGTCATTTTCGTTTTTGCTTTTGTTTTTGTTTTCCATTGGTTTCAGTGGAAATCATATCTTTGGCTGTAGCTTTTTGTTTTTCACTATATTTGGCTGAAACATGGAGGGATTGTACCTTCAATGGAAGGCATTATGTGTACCAAATACCAAAAAGATTAGATAAAGGAATCCTATGTTAGAAGCAATTGAATTATTTTATTTTGCAAAAATCTTCATATACATTCTTGGCTGTAACATCATTGCATCACATTTAATGTAGATTAAACTTGGCAAGTTTATACCCCTTCCCATATTTACTATCTCTGTCAACTTTCAGAAGGATTGGATAAAGGGTCCTAGTGGTATAAGCAATTAACTTATAAATGTATGTCTGACTGTAACATCTGTCCAACCAGTGTGCATGAAATTTGGCAGGGAACTATATCACACTTTCACAATGATCTTTACCAAATATCAGAAAGATTTAATAAAGGGTCCCAATTTTATATGCCTGCACAGCATATGCAGAGGCGGCACCTATGCCAGGGATTCTCTTACGTGTCACTGTGGTATAAGATTGGTTTGTGATGCCAATTGGCCAGCAGAAATATCAACCAAATATCCTCATTCTGTGCTGTGACCATCCCAACATCTCTCTCCCACTTGTTACTGGGATTTCAGAAGCATCTGTTTAGGAAAGAGCCAATAGAGATTCCCTTATGTCCTCTGTCACAGTTCGGCAGGATGTGATTGTGATGATAATTGACCAGCCTGGATGTGTAAACTATGTCTCCTGATTTCTGGGATGCTATCTCCAAAGTCCCAATTATGTCCCTTCTATGCCCGCCTGAGGGCCGCCCCCTATGCCCGCCTCAAAGCCACTACTGATTAGTCCTGTAAAGCTAGAAGCATGCAGTAATTGGCCAGTGAATGTGTCTGTCACAGTCTTTTGGGCTACTCCACATCCTCCCTCCTACAGCCTCTCTCCCCCTGCCATGCCAGGTGTCTGCCTCTGACTAGCACTGCATGGGCTGCTATTTATCTGAATAATAGTCTCAAGGGGACAACTTCAATCGCTTATATAATTGGGTCCCTTTATCAAATTGTCCTGTAGTTTGGCAGAGATTACAGGGAAGGTATGTGATACATTCCTGCCAAATATCTTGTAAACGGATGGAATATACAAATGTACAGCTGGAAATGTACTTTAAAGTTAATGCCGTATACCATCAGGACCCTTCATCCAATCTTTCTGAAAATTGGCAGGTGTATTAGGCTTGTGGGGGGACATAATATTAACAGGCTTCATGCAAATTGGATGGAAGATATAGAAGATGTAGCCATTAATGTGTATGGAACTTTTATTAAAATCACAATGTTCAATTGCTTCTACAATCAGTTCCCTTTATCTCATCATTTTGATAATTGGCACACATAGTGCTCTCCATTGGAGGTACAATCTCTCCAATTGTCATCAGAATGTAACAAGAAACAAAAATGATATAGCCCAAAATAGGTTTTTCAGTTTTTCACTTATTTCAAAAACAAAATATCATTTTCGTTTTTATTTTCATTATTATTATTTGTCGTTTTTGTAATTGCAATAATAATGAAAACTACAATTTTTGTTATCATTACTGTAATAACAGAAATGACATGCACACCCCTAGGCAAAAGATGTCACTAAAGAGCTTGCAATTAGACCTGATCAGAAATATAGTGTTTTTCCAAGAGCTGAATTAATATTCAGAAAAATGGAACAAACCTAGTGAATTCACCCTACCAAAACTGAAAAATACAAAGATAATTATCACCACTACCCATTTGCGTTCTGGTGAGTATGTGTTTTGGTTATTTTTCAGTCATTTCAGTATTTTGATTATATCATTTCAGCAGCATTATCACTGCTGCATATCTGTAGTAGCTGAAAATGACATGAACAAAATGACTGAAAACCAAAATAACCAAATCAAAAGAAAACACAAATATAGTTGCAAGCATTTTTGGAATGTTCAGAGGACTACCCAAAAATGGCAGTACGACCTACAAAAAATAAATCTACTACCTGTTCAAAGTTTAATTTTTTTGTGAAATCTACATTATTCCTACTTTTATTAGGGCTGAAATGAGATCTTGCAACAGGGAGAAATCGTATTGAAATCCCGGTTATCAGTTCGTCTCAGATGAACCGAGAACTGGGACTGTTTCACCAAGTTCTCGGTGAGAAAATAAAATTTAAAAAATAAATTATTATGGGTGTGAAAAATGGCCACTGGGCTGTTTTGTGCGCGCACAAAATGGCCACCGCCCCTTGCCAAAATGGCAACAATAGCGGCACCACCATTTTCATTTTTTAAAACCTTTTCTCCCCTGAGAACTCATTCCAGGACCAAGATCGCATGAGATCTTATCCCAATCGTTGAAATTGCAAGTTTTCTCACAAGAAACATATGTAAATACAGACATACCAATACATATCTATCCGTTAATTTTCCTGCAAGAAAAATGTGCCAGAGAGAAAAAATGATGTAACATTTATAGCTGTTTCTAGCAAGATTTAGAGCGTTTTCAGACGTGATAAAAAGTGTACTTACAAGTTCAGGCAGCAGGACTCACATGCCAATTAGGTGCGGCTTTGATGACATCGGAAAGGTGCCCCATACACAAATGAAACTTTTTGGTGCACTGACAAATGCGCTTTACCGAGGCAGCTTTTGAAGCATGCGCTTCCAATGTTATCAAAACCATACCTAATTTTCATGCGTGTCTCACCGCCTGAACTCGTAAGTATTATTATTATTATTATTATTATTATTATAATAAACGTTTATATAGTGCCAGCCATGTGCCTGGTGCTGTACAGACCAGAGAAATAGACGCACACTTTTTATCACATCTGAAAACACCCTTAGAGTCACAGAGTGAAAACAAATGAGACAGGGATGAGCTGGATCCTTTGGCTGCCCTGGGGAGGGCCATTGCAGCCAGCTCACTTTGGGCCAGCAGGGCCAGCATCTCAAATGAGCAGCCCTGCCCCCCTGGAATCTGGGTGGGGGGCTGCCATCATAAGTCCCTCCATGCCACGGGTCAGCCGAGGAGGCATCCACATGGAACAGGACTCCTGGACCCCTGCTGTTCAGCAGGATTGGGCCTCCGGGAGGAGCTGCTGAGAAACAGCTGATTGGGGGCAGAGGAGTGCACTCATCCCAGTCCAGGTACACACACCAAACAGCTTGTCTGGGGGTGGGGGGGGGGAAGAGGAGGACAGCTTATTGGGGGGCCTGGAAGAGTGCTCTTATCCGGTCCAGCTACACACACCAAACAGCTGATTAGGGGGCCTGGACAAGCATCCTTACCCAGCTTGGGTGCACATGCCAAACAGCTGACCGGCGGGCCCAGAAGAACGCGCTCACACCCATCCCAGTACATCACCCACCCACCCCTGATCAGTTGTTCACAGCCTGGGTGAGCACGTTCCTCCAACCCTCTGCCCTCCCCCCCTCCGTCCCCCGTCGGATTAGCTGTTGGGCAGCCTGGGTGAACACACTCCTCTGGTTCCCTGCAATGAGCTGTTTGGTTGCATGCACCCAGGCCAGGTGCGGGTGCTCCTTCCAGGCCAGGCCCACCTGATCAGTAGCTTGATGAGTTGGGTGAGAATGCTCCTCCGGGCTTCCCTAATCAGCTGTTTGGTGGCCAGGGTGAGCATGCTCCTCTGGGCCTGATCCAGCCAACAAGAAACAAGACACTGAAGCTATTGAAAGATCTGACACATGTAGAGACTGAACCAATCAGAGCACATTGATGCTTGAAACAAAAGGGAACAATTTTAGGACATGACCCTCAAACTGTTTAGTGTAGAAGCTAACCCTTAGCACTGATATGATTTCCATTCACTTTGACGGGACTTGTGCCAGCACTGGGCAACTAGACAACCATGCTGTTCTGATCAGTGGAACAGATTCTGATCTCACTTACATCAGCACAGTTGAGACGGGAATTTGGATCAATGAAACCTGTCCTGAAGGTGTTATACCTCAGCCAGAATGTGAACTGAAAGGAGTGGAAGTCTGAACTCCATATGGACCACAGAACTGGGAACAGTTGCAGGCAAAAGCAAACAGGAAAATGGTCACATGAGATCCGTAGAACTGTGAGGCGCCTACATAACAAACCTCCAAACCATCAAGCTTGCTTGCTTTTGTGTTCCCTTACAAACTCAGGCCAGGTTTATCCAAAGGTTTGCTAAAATCCTCCTACTTTCTGAGTGAACCTGGGCCCAGCATTGTGTAAAGCTTGGCTGATTTGTGCTTTGCATTTTCTCAAGGTTTTGACAGGAAACCAGATAAAACTTGGCGGGTTTGGACCATGCCTCACTTTGGGATTTTGCCTTTATTTGGACCTGAAACTCAGAACATAACTCATAGCCTGTGAACCCACTCAAAGGCGCCAAAGAAAACAGTCCACCAAGGAAATGAGACAGTGGGCTTTGGCACTCACACATCATGGTGATGGGTGGCCTGAGGTTTATAAAAAAAAAAAAAAAATGAGGAAGAGGGAGCTGGTCCAACAGGCGGGAAGGAATGAACCAACGACCCCTGAGGAAATTCATGTGGTAAGAGCAGAGGAATCCAAATTTGGAGAGACAAGGTGGTGAGTTTGCTGAATACAATAAGGTTATGGGTACTAAACAGAGCACACCCTCTGTGCATGAAGATAGTAATTTTAAAGGTGTTTTGATTGTAGAAACCAATACAGATGTTGAGGCTCCACAAGAGACAATATTTATTTATATATTTATTTATTTATTTGCAGCATTTATATCCCGCCTCTCCTGCCTAGGCAGCCCAAAGTGGCTTACAAAAATTAAAATATTTTAAATATACATAAAATATATAAAATACATAAAAGGGGGAGGCATACATTTTTTAAAAAAACCTATCCTCCCCATCCCACCCTCACCCCCCTTCACCTCCCTCCCTCACCTTCTGCTTGGTGGAACGGCCAGGGCTTGCACTGTAGCCAAAATGAGGCCAATAGATGGCCAATATAGTATTTTGCCCGGTCTACTCTGAAAATTTTCTCATGGCTCTCAGGCCTCTTGCAAAGAACTCTGCCGAGCAGGAAGCTTTCAGAGGTGGGGGTGGAGTGTTCGTCCTGCTGACTCGTGAAATTTCCTTCCTGATGAGGTTGCTGTCACCCTAAGGGCCTCGCTGGGAGCCGGGGCATCACCAAAACCTTTGTGGATATGGTGGGAAGCCAAGAATGGTCAGGAGCCTTGGGAGGGTTGCTGCTTAGGAAGACCCCTTACCCTTAAAGGGGCCCACAATTGGGGCATGAGCCTGGGCCCATATCAGCCTTGCTACACCACTGGCTGCAGACATGCTCCATGTTGACTTTCAAGAGATGCACTACTTCAGGAACTCCAATAGGCTAGCACAGTTTTTGGTCAGCAGACTGTAGAGTGCCAGTATCTAAGTGTGCATGAACCAACTAGCTGCACACGTACACCTATGGGTGTGAATGAAATGGTGTGAAATTCAATAGTAAAAAAGTCAAATAGCCCTTTTTGTTTAATGTTTGCCTCCCATGTCTTTCCAGATGTTAAAACAAGAAAATAGCATTAGTTGTAATTTTATTTTTTATGTGGTTTGGTGTTTGGATTAACCTTTGCCTGCTTTTCTCCCTTGACCTTTTATTGCAACATTTGCACTGGGTTCAGAGGTGGTCTCTCCAAGGTGTTAATTTTAAGCTTTTCTTTATAATGTAAACACATGCACTAAGGCATTCTTGTTATAAAGTGAGTAAGATAAACTCTGTATGTAGTCCTACTCACTTAAACCCGGAAGTTTATATATCTTAACAACAACAGCAGCAAAAAGTGGTTGGCATCAATGGCAGCCCTGTGTGTTATATAATTAGTGTTGGTAGCTGATGTCCCCCACAGGGGAGTAATTCAAGACAGATGACAATTTTAAAAATGGCATTAGAAATAAATAAAAAGCAGTTCTATGCAACAAGCACCCAAACTAATGTAGCCTGGTTTCCTAAGTGGGGGGAGGGAGGGACAATTTTCATTGTAAATCAATGGGATTTTTGGCTACAAAGAGGGCAATAACTCTCGTCTAGGTGTACCTAGATACCTTTGGTCCATCTACCAAAGTTGGTTGAAATGAATATTTGCAGCAAACACTGCATCTGATGAATTCAATGACTTTGATTTGGGATCCAACAAAGCGGATAATCAATGGGTGTTTTCAGATGGACACAGGGCTGCCCACCCCCAGAACTGCTCCAGGGGTGCACCCCCATGTCCGCCTGCTCCCAGCCCCAGCAAGGTACAAATCAGATAGACTCGGCAGATTCCCTGGCCTGTGGTCCACCTGCGCAGCACCCCCGCCCCCACAAAATAGAGTTGTAGACTAAAGCGTCCACAATGCTATGGTATTGCCCAGGGCAATGGTCAACTAGAAGTGGAGCAGCAGTGTGGGTCCACGCATTAGATGGAATGCTGCTCTGCTTTGGGCAGGTGCCCGAGGTTTGGCCAGCCGACTCTGCTGGGGCCACTCCGGGATGTTCCGGGTGCTGCTGGCAGAGCTGCTCTTGAGCATGCACAGCCTGCTCTGCGCATGCTCCATCTGCAGATTGGGATGCCTTTAGCAGATGGGCCACCCGGTAACAAAGAGGCTGGTGCAGCCAGCCTCAGGGCAGCTCGTCCATCTAAAAACACCCAAAGTCGCTTCACTGGATTTTTCCTTTGCCTATTTCTGCTTTGTTATTTTAGTTCAGTTGGTTTGCTCATTTTCGAATTTAATTTACTTCATTTTGGGGTTATTGCATATGTCCCGTTGCTGAAATGAAATTACCTAAATGACAGAAATAATCAAAATACCAAAATGGTTGAATTATCTGAACCACAATAACTGAATAAATGGATATTCGGTTGTACTTGTATGCAAATATCTGTTTCAGCAGATATTTATTATATTTATTTATTTTATTTATTTTTATCCCACCCTATCCTGCCTCTGTCAGCTCAGAACAGCTCACATCAATTATAAAAATCATAACAAGTTTAAAATAGTATAAATAGCGATAAAATACATAAAAATCAAAATATACATATCAAAACTGGAGTGCGAAAAAAATAAATGAATAACCCACACACACACACAAGTCCTCCAAACTCCTCCCCTTCACCAAAAGCCTGGCCGAAGAGCCATGTCTTGCACTGGTGCCGGAAGGTGAGAAGATTAGGACTGAGACAAACACCCATCGGGAGCAAGTTCCACGGCACCGGTGCAGCCACCGAGAATGCCCATCTGTCACTCCCCACCAATCTGTAGTGGGGAACCTCCAGGAGGGTGCTCCCTGATGACCGTAGGGGCCACTCCAGGGTACGGGAAGTGGGGCGGTCCCTCAGATAAGTTGGGCCCAGGCTGTTTAGGGCTTTATAGGTTAAAACCAGCACCTTGAAATTTGCCCGGAAGACAATAGGCAGCCAATGCAGGCCCTGGAGCGCTGGTGTAATGTGCTCCCAGCGGCTTGTTCCCATGAGCAGATGGGGCTCGGCATTCTGCACCAGCTGCAGCTTCCAGGCCGTCACCATGGCCAGCCCCATGGAGATGGCATTACAGTAATCCAGCCTTGAAGTGATGAATGTATGGATGACAGTGCCAAGATCAGAGTCCAAGACATATGGACGGAGCCGCCGCACCAGATGCAATTGGCTAAAAGCACTCCTGGCCACAGCTGACACCTGGACATCCAAGTGCAGCTGCAGGTCCAGGATCACCCCAAGGCTCCGCACGTGTGATGATACAACCAGGCGAACCCCATGAATGACAGGAGAACCCCCTCTCCCCCAGATCACCGATCCCACCACCCAGCATTATCTCTGTCTTGTCAGGATTCAGCTTCAATTGGCTAGTCTTCATCCAGTCCCCCACAGCTGCCAAACACCAGAAAAGCACTGTGACAGCCGGGCCTGGGTCTGATGACAAGGAGTACAGCTGAATATCATCAACATATTGATGACAACATACCCCCCACCAATGCACAACCTCCCCGAGCGGCTGCATATACACATTGAACAAGAGGGGGGACAGAATGGAACACTGCGGGACCCCACATGGGAGACCTCTTGGAGAAGAAGTGTATTCCCCCAGGACTACCCACTGAGATCGATCAGCCAGGAATGAACAGAACCATTGCAAGGCCGTTCTGCCCACCCCAGACAGGTCCCGTAGGTGGGTCACCAACACCTCATGGTTCACGATATCAAAAGCCACCAAGAGTTCACGTAGAACCAGCAGGTTCGAATGCCCCCTGTCCAGTTCCACTTGAAGGTCGTCAACCAGGGCCACAAGTGAAGTCTCAGTGCACACGCACATGCACACACACACAGCCTCACACAACCTTCCTCCCTCTAGGTGAAAGCATGTAAGGCTCCGGGCCAAGGAGCCGGGGGAAGAGGGGAAGAAGGAGGGGCAGGGAAGGAAGTGCGGCTAAATGTCCCCCCTGAACCCCTCAGCTGTCCTCCGGTATCAAGGAGGGGGAATGTTCAGCATGGAAACTAGGCAGGCTGGCCTAAGAAGGTGTACGGCTCATCATTGAGGCTCTGGACTGGGGCACCAGAGGGGATAACCAGCGGCGGGGAGCTGGCGGGGGTAACCAGCGGTGGGGAGCTGGAGGAGGAACCAGCGTTAGGGAGCAAGAGGGGGTAACCATAACCAGTGACAGGGAGCTGGCAGGGGTAACCAGCGATGGGGCGCTAAAAGGGAAGGCACAAGGCCCCAACGCACGAGAGGAACAAAGATCACAAACAACAAGGACGGGGGTGCCACTTATACAAGAAACACAAGGATTTCACGGGACAAGCGACTCACACACAGAATACAACAAACATGGGGACAAGGCAATACTGCACCGAATCAAGGGAGGCACGCAACCAAACCTCAGAAAGAGCAGTTGCTCCACCAACTTCCTGAGGCCACCAGGAGGTCCTAAATACTCCCTGGTGGCCAATCAGGAATCCAGGAGGCAAACACCAGAAATGGCAGACAGGTGAGCAGGGGCGGGGCCCAAACCAGGCGGAGGTGCAGGAGGGGACATAGTGAGGCGGACGAAGGCACTGTCTACAAAGGCAGTCAGTGGCGCAAGTTGCTACAGCGCCACCACCAACCCCCCAGGGCCAAGGGTTCAAGACCTGGCCATGACAAAGCAGATGAGACTGTAGCCTAGATTAGTCCCCTCCAGGTGGGTGGCCACCTGCCCATCTGTTAGGTGGCTGCCAGATATTTGCCCATGCCTGCCACCTGCCTACCCCGCAGTCCCCATTCATGTCATCATCCCAGTGAAAGTGCAGCATGCTGTGCAGGCAAATGCTGGCTGTTGTGGGCTAATATGCATCCATGTGCCTCCCATCTGTTCAGGTGCATGCAGCCTCCGTGTGCGTGCAGGTCTGTTAGGCCCATAGAGTCCCAGGCAGAGTGCCCATTTGTTAACACCCTCTGTCTCTGTCTTTCTCTCTCTCACGCACACACACACACACATACACACAGAGGGATCACATAAGCCTGTTTTCCATAGGAAATGAGACTATAAAGTAGCATGTGACTTCTGCAATAAAGAAGCTCATTATTTTGTGATAAAAACTCTCAAAAGTTAAATCCAGTCTTTTGCCCCCCAGTCTTGCAAACAAAAACCTCACATTTAAATTGAAACACTTGACTACTTTAATTGACGTCATACTCTTCGTTGCTCTGCTGGATCAGGGATTTTTTTTTTTCACTAGTGATCAGAAAGTGAGACTAAAAATCACTTCAGTGAAATACACAGACATTGTCAAAAACTGAGCTGTGATTAGCTTGCTCGCATAACTGAATGCAGTGACTTCAGCCAGAAGACTGATCACAGTATGAACATATCTTCAAGACTATTGAGGAGAGAGGCATAATACAAAATGATGAAATGAGGAAAATAATGACTCATCTTGGAAAGAACTCAAGTTAGTGCTCAGACTAGACAAAACCTCACCTACTAGGACCTAGTTCCCAGGGACAGACACTGCAACATTTCCTGCAGTCCACTTAGCACGTCTTTTTACCAGAATGTTTTTTTTTTTAGTTATTTAATAGTTTCATTTTAAACTTGTGGTCCCAGATGGGCCTAGACACAATTAGCTGTCATGAGTCTGGCCAGATCCACACTAGTTGGTCAGTGATGGTTATCATCCTGGCTCAGTACTCCACACATAGTAATGTTCAAACATGATAACATTTTCTGATATATATCCTTCTGTAATATATTGCATGTACCAGACAACCTCCAAAGCATACTGGGAAGAAGCATATGTCAAATGTTTCCTCTTCATGAAGACTTTCCTTTCCACGCAAATGGGATTCCCCAGTGAAATTTTAGTACCCATTCCAATCTCAGGTGAGTTGGGAACCGAGCAGTACCCACCAATTTCCAAACTGATTTCCCATTTTCTGTTTTACCACTAAAGTTTCCCAGTTTCCCAGGTTACTATTTACCATTTGCTGCTTTTCCATCAATTTCCGTTCTCAGCACAATACCAACATTATACCATAACTTCTGTCTGAATTTTCTGTGGGCTGGAATATAGGTTTATACAGCCTGTCATTGGGTGAAAACAGACATGACACTAACCACCCTTGGTGGTTATTTATGCATGTTGCAGGGCTGTATTGGTGCCCTATGCAACCCTGAAACATGCATAAATGACCACCAAGGGTGGTTAAAGGGTGGTTAGCGTCATGTCTGTTTTTACCCATAGATTCTATTGCCCTGGTTTATTCTGTCTTTCATTTCTAATTGGTGGAAACCCAGAAGCAAAACAGAAACTTGGTAATGTGGTAAATAAGTAACTCGGAAAGATGGTAATGGTAACAGTACACTAAATGGAATGTATTTCCCAGTATTTTGAGAAGTCAAGTACTTGTATCCGTAATTGGGAAACAGTTGGGAATCTGATACAATTTCTGAAATTGCGGAATTACCTGCAAGTAGAAAATTAGCCATTTCTTTTAGCCCTATTTATCATCTTCATAAGTGAATCTTGAGTCTGCCCTATAGCCTGCCTTATGGTGACGCTGTGGTGAGTTCTGACCTTTACTGAAATTGGGCATTCAAGCTTTTCTTCCGCGGGCAAGAATAATGGAGATCAGAACTGAAATGTATTATTATTGTTAAAGGAACTGGTTAAATTTGATCCTGTAGTAAGGAGAATGCAACCAAAACTTAAGGGGATTCTGAAGGCAAAGACGGTTCACTTGCCATGTTAAAATTTGATGTCACGTTACAAAAATACTAAAAAATAGTGGTTTATATTTGAAGTTATATCACAATTCATTCCCCCCCCTAATATTGGGGTGGCATACTATGATATTTTGTGAAGTTGTGCTGTTTCAAAAATAGTTTGAAAATCACCTACATCTATTGTTTCACAAATATAAAAATGTTGCAACAATCAATATCTATTTGCAGACATTTCCAAAAGCTTAATGTTTCTGAGAGGTATTATTTTCCCATTTTACAGATGAAGAAATGGAGTAGTTAGATGAGTTGCCCAGGATCAAAGAGAAAAATGGTGGCAGAGCCTTCAGTCTAAAGTCCTGACACTAGCTGTTAAAATCCTGTTATAGTAGCTGATTATGAATTAGTGAGAAGCAGATGGTAAAGGAGTCCTGTGATTTCCTCAGCTGAAAACTGAAGGGTATTACTGTCACTCTCTCTTGGTTAATGTTCTGCTGGCAACCATGTGGTGTCTAGTGAAGGGTTTTCTGTTAGTACAGGCTCCTTTCCCGTTCTAAAGGGACATTTTTCTGGCAATAGAGGAACAGCAGGGAACATACGTTACCTTGAGGTTATGAATTACTAAATAAGTATTAAGGTATTACTTCACCTGAGCAATTGTCATTGCCATAGAAGCTACGCTCAGCCTCTTGCAAGGGGAAAGGTCTCTCCAGAACAGAAAGGTTGGACTGGAGTCCCACCATGCTTAGTGAGGGTGTACTGGAAAGAGACTAGAGTAGCACTGTTAGCCAAGTTTTTCTCTCCGCTTTGCTTAACCACCAATATCAAGTGTGCCAAGCTCCATTGTCTCAGGTGGCGTTACTTTGAAGTACTTTGTAAGCCTCTCTTGCAGTGTCATTGAGTATGATGTAGTGCCTCCACATTCTGGGCTACGTTTGAGGAGGAGGAGTATTTGCCAACTTTGCAATGGTGATTAATGTTCATTAAGGAAGGGGGCATTTCATATATATTTGGCAACCTAACTACAATAGAGGATGTCTAGATTTGCCACATCCAGGTGACTAGTCAGTTGAGTGGGTGAAGGAGTGGATAACTGCAATCCAGTCTAGTCCATCCCATAATGTCTAGTAGCAATATCTATTTCTCAGCAGGCATCACCATAAATATTCTTTATGCCCATTCTGTATTTTTAATATTACTAGTATCCCTCATTATGTTCTTGGGACTCATTTTCTACTTCTCACTGATTGGCTGAGGCCAGTGTGGTCCATAGGATGGTGTCGTAGGTGTGGTACTGGGAATCTTGAGCTTGAATTCTGGCCTTGCTGAGTGACCTTGG
Source organism: Sphenodon punctatus (assembly GCA_003113815.1). Classification (NCBI taxonomy): domain Eukaryota; kingdom Metazoa; phylum Chordata; class Lepidosauria; order Sphenodontia; family Sphenodontidae; genus Sphenodon; species Sphenodon punctatus. The sequence continues at coordinate 2,073,224 of QEPC01009174.1, read as the reverse complement.
GCAAATCACTGTCTCTCAGCCTCAATTCCCTGCCTGTTTAATGGACTGCTGATTACAGGGTCTGACCAGACAGCCAGTGGCATGTGGGAGGCCTCATTCGTGTAGTCCAAGCACCACTGAACGCTAACAGCGAATGAATTGATATGGCTCGCATATACGCACTGTGCTGGATTCAGGGAAGTTGGTAGCCTCAGCCTGTACAAAATGGTGTCATCATGGTCCCCCTCCAAAGCCACAAGGCCTTCACAGCCCAAGACTCCTGCATTTGGGGTCCTGTGTGGGCCTGTATTTTACATGAGTGCTTCTCACACTTGTGTCATTTCACGTTTACTCGTGAACTCCATGTATTGGGGTGCTCCTGTGCCTCCCTGTAACACACGAAGCCTCGTGTAGATGCACAGTTTACACATACTTCAATCTGACTTCTTTATTCTGTTATGGTCAATTGTCCTTTGTAGAGGCAAATGGGAAATGAAGTTTGGTTCATTTCCTGCCCAATTTGTTTTAAAAATGTTTTTTAAAAAATGACAGAAGCACAAGAGAAAAGGTTTGTTTTTGGTTTAAAATTTTGAGTTATGAAAATTTCCATTAAAATCTTTTCAGTGGAAAATTTCTGAGTAGCTGTTTTCTCTTGCTTTACCTTTGTGCAGCATGGACAACTTTCCACCCAGGTCTTTGTGGTCCCTAGTAGAGCTGAGGAATATTTGGGTACGTTATTAGTATGGTGCTTGTCACTACATTCCAGCAATTCTGCTGTAGAGGAATTGATTAGAAAGTCATGATGACATCATGGATCTAAAGTTCCACAGTCTGTGGGACAGTATGGGGAACCAATCCATAGTGTGTCTAGTGAGCTCGCGTTAGACAGCCAGCTGAAGCAGAGTTGGGTGGATATTATGCACAAATATTTCCTGTAATGAAAAGGAAAAATCCGGAATTCAGTTGTATTGAGGGGATTAAAACTATGACCACTGAGACCTCAGAGTGAATGGCAGCGAATTGATCACTCCATTTGAGATCTGTTGTGCACTTCTCCAGAGCAGGCGAAGCTGGACAATATCAAAGACAGGATACTGGGCTAGATGCACTGTTCATCTGACCCTGCATGACAGTTTGTTTGTTCTCTTTGGTGTCCACATGACATTTCATAGCTATTCCAGTGAATGAGGCCACTAGCAAGTGTGTAAAAACTAGGGGTGGGACATAGGGCCTATTTTCGGTTTCAGGGTTTTTTTCAGTTTTGGATCCCTAATTTTCAGTTGTTTCGGTTTGGGGTTTCGGTTTACAGTTCTGATTCTTTCCCCATTGACTTCAATGGGAAATTTTGTCATTGAAATCAAGGGGCACCATCCCCAAAGGGAACCAAAACAGGAGTCAGGGAACGCAAAAATAGCCCATCCCTAACCCTCACCACCTGCATTCCGTGGGACAGGGGGTCCAACCTACCCCACCCCCATTCCTCTAGGCCCACTACCGGCCTTGGAAGGCCTTCCAAAACTACAGCCTGCCTCAGTCTGGTCCGGCGTCCTGGCAGCGGAGGCCGTCCAGCCCCACCCAGCAGCCTGGCAGCAGAGGAGGCCCAGCCCAACCAGGTGCTGGCAGTGGAGGTGGCAGCTACTCAATCCCATCTTCTGAGGCCTGGACCAGTAAGTACATGCCATCCGGCAGTGCCTCAGGGAGTGGGGGTGTTAGGGACGCAGATTCCCACCCCCACCCTCTGAGGCTGGTAGTGGGCTCGAGGGGGAGGTTGGACTCTGGCTCCCCTTCCCATTGAAGTCAATGGGAAGATTTCAGAACCGAACATCGGGACCTGTAACAGCCCAGTTTTCGGACCCGCCGGTTTTAAACTGAAACAACCATTTTCGGACTGTTTCAGTTAAGACTGAAACCAAAACTCCCACCCCTAGTAAAAACAATAATTTTGAAACAAACATTAGAGAATATTTGCAGAAACTAGAGCAGAGATGGCCAAAAGGTAGATCATGATCCATGGGTGGATCACAAGTTAGTCTCCAATAGATCACAGCGTGGGGAGGGGGACCAGCCCCTCCAATATCACCATGTGAAGCAGTGTCTCCAGAGAGGAGATAGGCTAGGAGAGATCCTCCAGTGTGGTAGGAAATGTTCTCTCTAAAGGGGAGTGCTCCATCCCACTCCTTGTTCAGGTGCCGTAAAGGTGAGGGCCAACAGGAGGAGTCTAGGCCTGAAGCACAAGAGCCAAGGGGAGGAGTCCTGGTAGATCATTGGAGGTTGATGCCTGGACTGTACCATAAGTCTGGCCACTTGTGAACTGGAGTGAGAGTATATGCTAAAAAAAAGTTCCTTGAGTTATCGTTATCCAATCAGGGAACAGAAAATACCATGTGATCTATGGATGCAATCCAAACTAGCCAACCAGAATTCAAACACCTGCGATATTTATGCCATTCAAATTCATATTTTTGGCCCAGGTTCAACTTCCTATAAATGACTGGAAGCTTGTTCTTTCGGCAATGCAATTATGACAGGCAAACTATCAACAAGTTTGCCAGCATGTGGTCAAACCTACATAGTGTACCGAAGAGGTATTTTAAGTGTGCTGTTAAGGTTTCTCCAGGAGGGGTGCCTTACACAAGAATTTCTATTGCACATTGGGATTTCGTGAGTGGTGACACACTTTTGATAACAGAACTTTTATTTCATGTTTTGCCAGTCAAAAGCTCATGCCACAGACCAAACCTTGCGCCAGTTTAGTTTCACTGCCATTCCTTGCTGACCTGCTTTCTACAGGCTCTCTTGTTATTCTAGAGATGGTGGCATAGTAAATTATAGTCCCAGCTGGCTGAGGAGCCTTCCAAATTGATCCTAGTCCTGGTCCCACTAGTATTGCTAATGATTACACAGCTGCCCACAAGGCATCTATAATACAGACTCGTGGGTCTCACTCCAGCAAAAGTTGCAATAAAGTTTATTTTCATTCAAAACAAAATATATTGGGGTTATTGTCAGAGAAACCCCAGAGGCCTACATAGGGGGCCTAGTAAGCAAGCCTAGAATATTAGAAGCCTTCAGGCTATTAGTACTGCTAGGCCAGCCGAGGTGTAATTTACCTATCGCGCCACCATACTTCGGAGCAAAGCAATCAAATAAGGGGTCCAGGGACTTAAGCATAATACAGGACTGGTACATGGCTGTCCAACCTTGTGTCAAATTCTCAGCTGGTGCAAGCCCTTTGAAGTCAGTGTGGCTATTGTTGGCTAACAGCAGCTGAGGATATGACCCATATTTTATGAATAAAACGGATCAGGTGTTGGAAATATACAAGTTTGATTTTTTTTATTTTGTTGTGCATCTAGAACAGTGTTTCCCAAATGTTTGATACCTGCAACGCACTTTTTTTTGGATTAAAATTGGTGACATGCTTTACTTTTCCACTCGAAAAAGTGTGTGTGGCAGAGCTGAAAAGTAGGGTGAAGCTGTGATATACAAAAACCTCCATGTTGTAGACCAGTGTTTCCCCGTGGGTGTGCTGAGGCACACTAGTGTGCCTTGAGAGAGGTGGAAGTGTTTCTCGAAAAATGATACTTTTCTTTATTTTAAACTATTAATTATAATTATATTATATTATTGTATTGTGTGTGTGTCTGTATATATACACAAACATCACAATGTTCTTCTGGTACTTTATCCAGTGCCGCTATCCCACTACAACGCTGAAGAAAGTGCTGTGGCATTGGGGTGCCTCTGCTGTACAACAGTAAGCAGGAGTGCACACCCTGCAGTGCAAGCTGGAGTGGAGGGGATTTTATATAGAATAGAATAGAATAGAATAGAATAGTGTGTATATATATACATATACATTTATAATATATATATAATATTATACAGTATATTATTGTATCGTGTGTGTGGGTATATATATAATATAGTGTTATATATATAAACACACACACACACACACACACACACTACAATAATATACTATATAGTATTATATATATATTATTATAAATGTTTAAAATAAGGAAAAGTATCACTTTTCAAGACACACTTACACCGCTCTCAAGACGGCACACTAGTGTGCCTCAGCATACCCACTCGGAATCACTGGTAGACCATGGAGGTTTTTGTACATCACAGCTTCACTCTACTTTTCAGTTTAGAGATTAAGAATGTGTCGTAGATACTTTATCAAACAAGTATCTCAATACATCTGCATAAAGGTCGATGCAGTTTCACCAGTGCACTTTCGTAGATTGTCGGTATGGACAAGCATCTTTCTGTGATGCTGTAGTTACAGGGCTTCCAACCTTGGAGCAGAGGGTTGGACTTGGATGATCCTCAAGGTCCCTTCCAACCCTATAATTCTATGACTATATACAAAGAGAGAAAGGATTTGTTTGGTATCCTGTAAGAAATATGTACCTACCAGTAACAGAGAATGTTATTTTCCTGTAATTATGGTTTCTTTTCTATAAGTGCAAGTCATTGAAAAGGAAAATCTGAAGGAATTAGGATGTTTAGCCTAGAAAAAAGAAGAAAGGCAGTTTTCAAATATCTACAATGTCACCACAGAAAAGATGAGGAACAATTGTTCTCCACTGCTACAGTCGATAGAAGAGGGAATTGGCTTAAATTTGCAGCAATGTAGATTTTTGTTAAATCTTGGGGAAAACATCCCAAGTGTAAGAACATTTGGGCAACAGAATAAGTTGCCTAGGGAGGTTGTAGAATCTGCTTCATTGGAGGTTTTCAGAAAAAGGCTAGACAAGCATCTGACCATGATGCTGTGGTATAGAGCACCCTGCCTTGGAGCAGGGAGGTGACGTTGAGGTCCCTGCCAATCCTACAATTCTACAAAACAGCAGGGGTTTCTCCCCACCCCCACCCCTTTTTTAATATAGCTGTAAAAAACAAACAAAACAGAATTGGTTAACAAGGAAGCTTGAGGAGTGGTTGTTGGTCACCCTCTACTCCCAAGCTCGCCTACCAAATAGTCAACCACCGTTAACTTTGGTCCTTTTCCCAGGCCAAACTGACTACTCCTTGATCCAAAGAACTGCACTACCTACCTTCTGAATAGGATGACACATCAGGGCTGGAGAAGCCCAAGAGCATCAGGTATTTTGGAGGAGGTGAAGTGCAGAGGGAGAATAAGACCACTTCATTCACACATTTGGATTGGAACGTGGCCCAAGCCACAATTGGATTGGGACTGAAACTCATTTGAAGTGCAAGACTGCTCAGATCCCAACATTTGTCTTGGACCTGTCTCTAGCTGTTACATGAGAAGGCAAAGTTAATGGCTCAGAGTTTTCAGTGATGCATTAGGAGTTGGAAGCTGCTAGTTCTTTGTTTATTGAAAGTGCATCTGGGTCTACAGTCCTGAAATCGCTTGTTCAAGAATAGTGCCATTCAGCAGTATTGAGGGACTGGAACACATCAGAGTGTTCTTCTGGTACCCTTTCCAGTGCCGCTATCCCACTCAACAGTGGAGAATGTGCTGTGGCATTGGGGTGCCTCTGTTGTACAGCAGTAAGCAGGAGTAAACACCATGCAGTGCAAGTTGGAGTGGAGGGGATCCAAATTAGAGCTGAAACAGTTATTCATCACCATTCAGTAACCATGGTATCTGATTCTGATCTGGCATGGACTGATTACTGAGAGGTATCCATTTATTGTTCAGCAGATTAACTGGTGAACTATTTTACTGAGTTATCATGTTACCGTATAATACCACATAATAATGTTTGCCGTTGAGATGTTGTGTAAGCATGGTGGAATGCAATCAGAGTTGTGTTGGAGAGAATGTGGGGACATCGGTAGTGCATTACACTACTGGTGGCAATGCACAGTTGTATCACCATTTTGGCTCAAGATCTGGGCTATTATGAACAAGATAGCTGAGGTGCCACTTCCCATGAAGCCTGAGTTTGTTCTGTTAGGTATTTTCCACAAAGTGTGATTTATCTGACATACGTAAAAAATCTTGTCAACAGATTCAGCTAGTGGCTTTGTACGTGATTGCAGAGCATGGAAGAGTCGAATTGAACCTAAAGAAAGAGACTTATTGGACAGACTCTGGTGCATGGCCACCATGGAAAGAATCGCAGCGGATCTTTACGATCAGCTGGAAGAATTCTATATGGTGTGGACACCTTTCTGGCACATTGGGTGAAAACAGACATGACGCTAACCACCTTTTAACCACCCTTGGTGGTCATTTATGCATGGGTATTTTCAGACGTTACAATTCCACACTCAACCACGGTGAATCCCCCGTGGTGGTGGATGGTCCCGTAACGTCTGGTTGCTCACTGCCAGATGTTCAGCATGGTGAACCACCAGCGGTGAGCAAAATAACCACGTTTTCAAGGATGGTCCGGGCACCATCCCCGAAAGTGTGGTTAATTGAACCATGGCCCGGAATCGGCAGACGGTAACATCTGTTACGACTGCCAATTCCGGGCCGGGGCCCAGACACCGGGTTGGAATTGGGCACAGCGGCTGCATTGACCGCTGCACCCGCCCATCTCCAGGAGGGCGGGCAGCTGGGAGAGCATGGGGGGGCGGGCCTGTGTGGCCGCACGTTGTTCCGCGCAGCCCCGCCCCCCCCTCAGATTCCCTGTCGGAATCAGCCAGCACGTCTGTTGGATGTGACTTTTTGATTCCAGCGGGGAATCAAAAGGTGATTCCGTGATGGGGCCAATAGGTGCCCCGTCACATCTGAAATCACCCCATGTTTCAGGGCTGCATAGGGCACCAATACAACCCTGCAACATGCATAAATAACCACCAAGGGTGGTTAGCGTCATGTCTGTTTTCACCCACTGTCACGGGGTTGGGGTCCACTACCCCACTTTTCCGAGTTGGGTGTCTCAGTTTCCCTCACTTGCAGCCCATCTGAACAGTTATCTCTCTAGCTGATTCAGTCCTGCAAAGGGGACAACACTTTTTGTCACCCAAGCTCCAGAGATGTCCTGCTCACAGACTCTTTCTCTCTGGGTTCGCAAGTGCTTGAGGGCACAAGATACTCAGTCTGTGTTTCCCAGTGTGAGACAACAGAAAGCACTTCTTAGTAAAGAAGAAAGTTTATTGATTACATAAACAAAGATAGTTTGAATGCAGAGTGGCAATTAAAACAAAAGTAAATAACACAATCCTAGTCTGTACTGAGAAGGTCCCTAGTTAAGATCTTACCCTACAGAAAGTCCATGCGCTTGAATCCATTTCTCAGCCAGATGTAGTGAGGTTGGTCTTTGAGTTCTTAGTAGAAGCAAAGTCTCTTCTCTCAGTACATTGCTTCAACAGGCTAGCTGACAGGCTCCTGCCCTCCAGCTATAATCTGAGACTCAGCGAGTCCGAGGCTGAGTGAGCTCCCAACTGACACTGTCTCGACTCTCTATGAGTCCAAATGTCCCTTATAAGTGCTTGGGGGGTGGGGAGGGAGGAACCCCTAGTTTCATCTTGAATCTTCCAGAAAGTCCTTTTGTTTTCCCCTCTTCTCTCCTGAACCTGTGGGCTACTCACATGTGCAGTTTCCTTTCAGTTGCATTCTTAAAACTGCTTTTATAGACACTCACACCTTTTGGAAAGACCTCTGTTTACATATCAATGCTCCTTTGGGGGCTGTGCTGCTCCTATTTCGCAATGTCTCCTATTTCGTAATGTTACAGTAACGGTTTCTATAACTTAATAGTACATGTTACAAACTGGTTTCTATAAATTAACAGTGCATGTATGTTCCCTCTGGTCATGTGTGACCCTATGTTCCTTCACAACAGACATATTTATGGAAAAAAATAATCAACCTGGGATCTACAGAAAAGATTTCATCGCAACAAATGTAATACACAAACTTAAGAATATGAGTCTAGTAGGTCTGGACTGGGGTCATGTTGTTGATGTTATGTTTGTGTTTTATATGCTTTGCTGTGACAAGTTGCTCCTTGTAGGAACAAAAAATTGGTTGTAAATTGTATATGACTATGCAAGGATAAGTTGCAGCCCCCAGGGTGGTAATCCCACCTTGCTCTGTAAAGTGTGAAGCACTCAGAAAACCAGAATAACTAATTTGCAACCATATAAATAAAGATATTTGAAAGCTAGAAAAAAAAAATGTTTGCCGTTGTGCCATTTACCATATTGCTGTTTACTATTTGGCTATAATTCCTTTCTGGTTTACTCCTCCACTTCCTCTGAATCTGGTTTCAGACCAGGAATAGTAACATTTGGTTACGCAGTAACATCAGTAATGGTAATCTGGGGTATTTTCAGACGTTGCGAGATCACAGTCAACCACAGTGAACCATGGTCAATCCCGCGGCGGGGCCAAAGCGCCCTGAACGTCTGTTTCGGGGGCGCCAGATGCTCACCACAGTCAATACCCACTTGGGGTCAAAATCAACCACGCTTCCGGACGTCCGGCCGGGGCTATCTCCGAAAGCGTGGTCAAAGAGATTCCCAGCAGGAAACAAAAAAAAGTAACATCTGAACGGCAACCACCGGCCGGAATCAAGCAACAGGATTCCCAGCCGGGGACAAAGCATGCAGTGTCACTGCCAGGCAACAAGCAACAACACAGGCTGGGGAGGGAGATTTAAAGGGCACACAGCAGCAGCCGGGAAGAGCCGCCCCGGTGCCTTCTGGGTGCTTTGACCACGGCCTGGCCTGGGATCAGCATAATGTCTGTTGCACTGCCCCGGGCCATGGTCTGCCAGCCCGATTCCCTGCCGTGGTCCCGCTCCTGTCACGTCTGTTTGGGGCCTCTCTTGCCCACGGGGGGTGGTTAGCCGGTTCGCCACCACTGGGAATCCACTGTGGTGAATTGGGCGCCCGTAACATCTGAAATCACCCATGGTAAACCAATTAATCATTGCAGCATTATCCAGTAATTTGGTTAGTTAGTTAGCCTTAGTGGTAATCATTTTATGGCTGGATATCCTCAACTATCCAGAATGGCAGATATCAACGGGGGATAATAAATTTACTATTCATTTCAGCGCTAATCCAGAGCTGGGTCTGGAACTAGGCTGGGAGAGAAGTCAAACTCTGGGGGGTTGGGGTGAGCAGGATGGCGGAGGAGAAGTGGCTGAATAGGTAGCTAGCCAGGGCAGGGCTAAGATGCAGGAAAAGGGGTGGTGATGGCGGCTTGTGAGAGAGTTAGGGTGTGTTCCTGAGGTTAACACTTTAGACTACACTATTGGTATGTTGATTTTAATGGGACTACTCTGGAGGAAGTGGCTTGAAGAGTTCCGCCAACATAAATGCACAGAAGGGGATTATGTTTGTTAACTCAGTAGATCTCTGGATTCTCACTAAGGAGTGAGAATATATTGCTATATCAACTGGCTGATGACTGGAAATCTTATCTTTCTTTCTGCTTAAGTGAGAAGTAAAATGGATCGCTGGGGTAGTGATGCAATGAACAGGCATTTTTTATTTGGAGAATATTATTTGCATTTTCAGATAGCCACTGAATAAAACCTGCATCTAAAACATTATATTTATGTATCTCAATTTGGTATATATAGTTGTTCATTTAGTTCAGTTTGCTCAATTTGGTGGTTATTCAGTTACTTTGTTTTGTCACTACTTACTACTTAGTGCTATTGCATATGCACAATAAACCAAATAATTGAATGAACAAACCAAATAAACAGAACAGCCAAAAACTGAAATATCTGAAGCGGCTATCTGAACCAAGTAGGAAAAATGTCCATCCCATCAGATTTGGTTTGAAGCAGTCAAATTCAGCAGATAATATATTTGCTTTGAATATTCATTTCACCTCTAATCAGGGCAACTGTGATCAGGGGAACTCTTCTTGGCACAATCCCAGTGTTCTAACTGTTGGAAAAACAGTTCCAGATGGCATCGACCTTTTGCACCAACAAACCCTAATGACCACTAGGGGCATTTGGGAGTAGAGATAGCGAGTTAGTGTGAGTGTCACTTTACCTTTCCTGATCTCTGCTTCTAAGCCCCTTCAGGTGGGATGTGCCCAGGAAGCTGCTACTGGACTTCCTCCTTCTTCCTGACCTTTCGCCATTCCTAAATTCTCTCTCTGACCTTCAACATGNTGAGAAGGCAAAGTTAATGGCTCAGAGTTTTCAGTGATGCATTAGGAGTTGGAAGCTGCTAGTTCTTTGTTTATTGAAAGTGCATCTGGGTCTACAGTCCTGAAATCGCTTGTTCAAGAATAGTGCCATTCAGCAGTATTGAGGGACTGGAACACATCAGAGTGTTCTTCTGGTACCCTTTCCAGTGCCGCTATCCCACTCAACAGTGGAGAATGTGCTGTGGCATTGGGGTGCCTCTGTTGTACAGCAGTAAGCAGGAGTAAACACCATGCAGTGCAAGTTGGAGTGGAGGGGATCCAAATTAGAGCTGAAACAGTTATTCATCACCATTCAGTAACCATGGTATCTGATTCTGATCTGGCATGGACTGATTACTGAGAGGTATCCATTTATTGTTCAGCAGATTAACTGGTGAACTATTTTACTGAGTTATCATGTTACCGTATAATACCACATAATAATGTTTGCCGTTGAGATGTTGTGTAAGCATGGTGGAATGCAATCAGAGTTGTGTTGGAGAGAATGTGGGGACATCGGTAGTGCATTACACTACTGGTGGCAATGCACAGTTGTATCACCATTTTGGCTCAAGATCTGGGCTATTATGAACAAGATAGCTGAGGTGCCACTTCCCATGAAGCCTGAGTTTGGTCTGTTAGGTATTTTCCACAAAGTGTGATTTATCTGACATACGTAAAAAATCTTGTCAACAGATTCAGCTAGTGGCTTTGTACGTGATTGCAGAGCATGGAAGAGTCGAATTGAACCTAAAGAAAGAGACTTATTGGACAGACTCTGGTGCATGGCCACCATGGAAAGAATCGCAGCGGATCTTTACGATCAGCTGGAAGAATTCTATATGGTGTGGACACCTTTCTGGCACATTGGGTGAAAACAGACATGACGCTAACCACCTTTTAACCACCCTTGGTGGTCATTTATGCATGGGTATTTTCAGACGTTACAATTCCACACTCAACCACGGTGAATCCCCCGTGGTGGTGGATGGTCCCGTAACGTCTGGTTGCTCACTGCCAGATGTTCAGCATGGTGAACCACCAGCGGTGAGCAAAATAACCACGTTTTCAAGGATGGTCCGGGCACCATCCCCGAAAGTGTGGTTAATTGAACCATGGCCCGGAATCGGCAGACGGTAACATCTGTTACGACTGCCAATTCCGGGCCGGGGCCCAGACACCGGGTTGGAATTGGGCACAGCGGCTGCATTGACCGCTGCACCCGCCCATCTCCAGGAGGGCGGGCAGCTGGGAGAGCATGGGGGGGCGGGCCTGTGTGGCCGCACGTTGTTCCGCGCAGCCCCGCCCCCCCCTCAGATTCCCTGTCAGAATCAGCCAGCACGTCTGTTGGATGTGACTTTTTGATTCCAGCGGGGAATCAAAAGGTGATTCCGTGATGGGGCCAATAGGTGCCCCGTCACATCTGAAATCACCCCATGTTTCAGGGCTGCATAGGGCACCAATACAACCCTGCAACATGCATAAATAACCACCAAGGGTGGTTAGCGTCATGTCTGTTTTCACCCACTGTCACGGGGTTGGGGTCCACTACCCCACTTTTCCGAGTTGGGTGTCTCAGTTTCCCTCACTTGCAGCCCATCTGAACAGTTATCTCTCTAGCTGATTCAGTCCTGCAAAGGGGACAACACTTTTTGTCACCCAAGCTCCAGAGATGTCCTGCTCACAGACTCTTTCTCTCTGGGTTCGCAAGTGCTTGAGGGCACAAGATACTCAGTCTGTGTTTCCCAGTGTGAGACAACAGAAAGCACTTCTTAGTAAAGAAGAAAGTTTATTGATTACATAAACAAAGATAGTTTGAATGCAGAGTGGCAATTAAAACAAAAGTAAATAACACAATCCTAGTCTGTACTGAGAAGGTCCCTAGTTAAGATCTTACCCTACAGAAAGTCCATGCGCTTGAATCCATTTCTCAGCCAGATGTAGTGAGGTTGGTCTTTGAGTTCTTAGTAGAAGCAAAGTCTCTTCTCTCAGTACATTGCTTCAACAGGCTAGCTGACAGGCTCCTGCCCTCCAGCTATAATCTGAGACTCAGCGAGTCCGAGGCTGAGTGAGCTCCCAACTGACACTGTCTCGACTCTCTATGAGTCCAAATGTCCCTTATAAGTGCTTGGGGGGTGGGGAGGGAGGAACCCCTAGTTTCATCTTGAATCTTCCAGAAAGTCCTTTTGTTTTCCCCTCTTCTCTCCTGAACCTGTGGGCTACTCACATGTGCAGTTTCCTTTCAGTTGCATTCTTAAAACTGCTTTTATAGACACTCACACCTTTTGGAAAGACCTCTGTTTACATATCAATGCTCCTTTGGGGGCTGTGCTGCTCCTATTTCGCAATGTCTCCTATTTCGTAATGTTACAGTAACGGTTTCTATAACTTAATAGTACATGTTACAAACTGGTTTCTATAAATTAACAGTGCATGTATGTTCCCTCTGGTCATGTGTGACCCTATGTTCCTTCACAACAGACATATTTATGGAAAAAAATAATCAACCTGGGATCTACAGAAAAGATTTCATCGCAACAAATGTAATACACAAACTTAAGAATATGAGTCTAGTAGGTCTGGACTGGGGTCATGTTGTTGATGTTATGTTTGTGTTTTATATGCTTTGCTGTGACAAGTTGCTCCTTGTAGGAACAAAAAATTGGTTGTAAATTGTATATGACTATGCAAGGATAAGTTGCAGCCCCCAGGGTGGTAATCCCACCTTGCTCTGTAAAGTGTGAAGCACTCAGAAAACCAGAATAACTAATTTGCAACCATATAAATAAAGATATTTGAAAGCTAGAAAAAAAAAATGTTTGCCGTTGTGCCATTTACCATATTGCTGTTTACTATTTGGCTATAATTCCTTTCTGGTTTACTCCTCCACTTCCTCTGAATCTGGTTTCAGACCAGGAATAGTAACATTTGGTTACGCAGTAACATCAGTAATGGTAATCTGGGGTATTTTCAGACGTTGCGAGATCACAGTCAACCACAGTGAACCATGGTCAATCCCGCGGCGGGGCCAAAGCGCCCTGAACGTCTGTTTCGGGGGCGCCAGATGCTCACCACAGTCAATACCCACTTGGGGTCAAAATCAACCACGCTTCCGGACGTCCGGCCGGGGCTATCTCCGAAAGCGTGGTCAAAGAGATTCCCAGCAGGAAACAAAAAAAAGTAACATCTGAACGGCAACCACCGGCCGGAATCAAGCAACAGGATTCCCAGCCGGGGACAAAGCATGCAGTGTCACTGCCAGGCAACAAGCAACAACACAGGCTGGGGAGGGAGATTTAAAGGGCACACAGCAGCAGCCGGGAAGAGCCGCCCCGGTGCCTTCTGGGTGCTTTGACCACGGCCTGGCCTGGGATCAGCATAATGTCTGTTGCACTGCCCCGGGCCATGGTCTGCCAGCCCGATTCCCTGCCGTGGTCCCGCTCCTGTCACGTCTGTTTGGGGCCTCTCTTGCCCACGGGGGGTGGTTAGCCGGTTCGCCACCACTGGGAATCCACTGTGGTGAATTGGGCGCCCGTAACATCTGAAATCACCCATGGTAAACCAATTAATCATTGCAGCATTATCCAGTAATTTGGTTAGTTAGTTAGCCTTAGTGGTAATCATTTTATGGCTGGATATCCTCAACTATCCAGAATGGCAGATATCAACGGGGGATAATAAATTTACTATTCATTTCAGCGCTAATCCAGAGCTGGGTCTGGAACTAGGCTGGGAGAGAAGTCAAACTCTGGGGGGTTGGGGTGAGCAGGATGGCGGAGGAGAAGTGGCTGAATAGGTAGCTAGCCAGGGCAGGTCTAAGATGCAGGAAAAGGGGTGGTGATGGCGGCTTGTGAGAGAGTTAGGGTGTGTTCCTGAGGTTAAAACTTTAGACTACACTATTGGTATGTTGATTTTAATGGGACTACTCTGGAGGAAGTGGCTTGAAGAGTTCCGCCAACATAAATGCACAGAAGGGGATTATGTTTGTTAACTCAGTAGATCTCTGGATTCTCACTAAGGAGTGAGAATATATTGCTATATCAACTGGCTGATGACTGGAAATCTTATCTTTCTTTCTGCTTAAGTGAGAAGTAAAATGGATCGCTGGGGTAGTGATGCAATGAACAGGCATTTTTTATTTGGAGAATATTATTTGCATTTTCAGATAGCCACTGAATAAAACCTGCATCTAAAACATTATATTTATGTATCTCAATTTGGTATATATAGTTGTTCATTTAGTTCAGTTTGCTCAATTTGGTGGTTATTCAGTTACTTTGTTTTGTCACTACTTACTACTTAGTGCTATTGCATATGCACAATAAACCAAATAATTGAATGAACAAACCAAATAAACAGAACAGCCAAAAACTGAAATATCTGAAGCGGCTATCTGAACCAAGTAGGAAAAATGTCCATCCCATCAGATTTGGTTTGAAGCAGTCAAATTCAGCAGATAATATATTTGCTTTGAATATTCATTTCACCTCTAATCAGGGCAACTGTGATCAGGGGAACTCTTCTTGGCACAATCCCAGTGTTCTAACTGTTGGAAAAACAGTTCCAGATGGCATCGACCTTTTGCACCAACAAACCCTAATGACCACTAGGGGCATTTGGGAGTAGAGATAGCGAGTTAGTGTGAGTGTCACTTTACCTTTCCTGATCTCTGCTTCTAAGCCCCTTCAGGTGGGATGTGCCCAGGAAGCTGCTACTGGACTTCCTCCTTCTTCCTGACCTTTCGCCATTCCTAAATTCTCTCTCTGACCTTCAACATGTCTGGCCACCATGCTGGGGGCAGCTAGCTAGTAAGACTAGGGATAGGCCTTTCCTATCACAATGTACTTCTCAATAAAGTAGTTTACTTTAATCTAGAAACAATCTCCAAGGTGTTGATTGCTACTAAGCTGTTGCTACTAACAATTCAAGCTGCTTTTGGGGTTTTGTTTTTCTAACCATTAATAAAAATCCCAACACTAACAAGATTGTTAAGGATTCACTTTCAGAAGCAGCAGCATTTTTTAAAAAATAGGTGTTTACATAATTCAGCAACTTGGTTAACAACCATGGAATAGATGGTAATCTTATGGACTGCCAAAATAAGAAGGTGCACAGCACAGAAACAGACCAGAGAATGAATTATGACTCTGAGAGCATGTTCACACAGTGGCACTAATCTGGATTATTTTAAATCCATTTTAAACTAGCCTATATTAATAAAATTGTGCATTCTTGTCATTAATGGCTACTAGCCAAGTAGACTTAGGGGATGTAATTTCTTACTATCGGGAGCTGGGAGTGAACAACAGGGAATGGATTGCTCATTCTGACCTGTTGGGTACTTCTCCCAAACAGAGTGAGATTAGCCACTGTCGTAGACAGGATGCTGGGCTCGATGGACCATTAGACTGACCCAGTATGGCACTAGTTTTGTTCTTATGAATTACTGTCTGGGATGGCTGCTTTCGTTTTACTATCCAGTGCTCTGGACACAAAATGGATTAAGATTTAGCCCTGATTCAAGTGGGAATGAATTGGGAAGTTATTCCGAATTAAATCTGAAGTTTAACAAGCATTCTATGAACATTCCCAATTCAGACTGGGATGGAGAAATCTTAATTTGAATTAACTCCATCATGTGATTGATAGATCATTTTATTACAGTACTAGATTCCTCCATGGCCAACACCATCATGTGAGCAAAGTTAACTCTTAGACCACCGTCACACCTTCACTTGAAAAGCGCATTTCTCCTTGCCATGTAGGTTTTAACAGCATTTGAATGTGCAATGCGCCTATTTCTTCCCTATACCGGTTTAAATGTGGATTACCGAGCACAGAAATCCTACCTTTACGAGTATGCATGTTCTGGAATCTGGGTGTTTGCACCATTTTAAAGGTTCCAGAAACCCGCGTAATAAAAACGTGAATATTCTCTGCTGTAAAAAGGAACTGTCCTCTGGAAAGCTGGAACAGAGCATTTGATCAGCTGGGGTCATAGAGGTGGCTATAGATAGAAAACAGGAAGTGAATCATTAAGCTTCCCAACTCTATGGCTGTAGCGCGACAGAGGAGGGGAAGAGAAGATAGTGGAGGGAGAAACAGTCCGAGCGTGCTCTCCTCATTGGAGCGATGCGGAAATGCGCTCTAGTGAGAGGAAGAAATACAGCAGCAGTTGGGAACTGCGTACTGGTAACTGAATGGCCAAAGAATTCCCTGGAGGGAAAATGGAGAGGAATGCAAGATGAGATATTGGTCTGATGCTGCATGTGGAGGGTGGGGTGGAAACCACATTGGCAACCCAGCTAGCTCCCCTGAGAAGACTCCTTGGATGGGGAGGGGGGAGACAAACATCATGGAAAACCAGTGACCCTGTTGTCTCCCCTGAGCAGTCTCCTCAGGTGAAAGGGGGTGGGATGGGGGGCAGCATCACTGAAAACCAGTGACCCTGTTGTCTCCCCTGAGCAGTCTCCTCAGGTGAAAGGGGGTGGGACGGGGGGCAGCATCACTGAAAACCAGTGACCCTGCTAGCTCCCCTGAGCAGACTCCTCAGGTGAAGGGGGGGAGGGCAAACCTCATGGAAAACCAACACCCCAGCAAGTGCCGCTGAGCAGCTTCCACAGGTGAAGGGAGGGAGAGGGAAACATCATTGAAACCCAGCCACTCAGCTAGCTCCCCTGACCAGTCTCCTCAGGTGAAGCAGATCCCTGCTTTGTTCACAGAGACTATCCCCGTGCCAGCTGATGGGAACCTGTTCTAGTTGATAATAGTTTTTAAAACATGAAGCGGCTGCTTTGTCACTCTCCCAGGAGGAAAAGCAGAGAGGCAGCAAATCCTCTCTCAACGAGATGCTCCTGTGTGTCATGTGAGGCAGTGTAATGCAAACGTCCTACCACCTATACCCACTCATCCCCACTCTGACCATGTATGTGCAGACATAAACCTGTTAACGGAAATCTCTTCACAAACAAACTTGAAAAATATACAATATAAATAATGCAATATAAAAATATACAGTGCAGTATAAATTATATAACATAAATTTCCTATTTTTAAAAAGAAATCTGTTTGTTAGTATTTCCCTTCGTTTTAGTTCTGTTTGAGGGGGTAATGAAACATCTGTGAAGGATGGAGTGAGGTTGCTTGGCCATGGCAAGGGTTGCTTGGGGGAAGGGTATCTTGAATGGCATGGGTGACTGGGGGAGAATGGGAAGGGTCTTTGTCCTAGCCTGATTGAAGGGTAAGAGGGGAGGGTTGTGTGTATGTAGTTGAACATGGAAATTGTTGCTTTCTGTTTTAGAACATAATTATTAGTCATTACAACTAAAGGTTACTTCCTGTACGTTCAGGAATACCTCAGTGTTCAAGGAGCTGGCGGACTCTGGAGGGGTACAGATGTAATGTAGAACAGCTGAGGTCCAAGTCCAAATGGCTCTGGAGAGAATACAAGAGAACAAAAAAACATAACAAGCAGTCAGGAAACCAGCATATAACGTGGGAATATGAGTCGTTGCTTGATGAGTTTCTGTACATTCGATGGGACGTTGTCTGCCTAAAGGTCTGGAGTTGTATGATGAGGAGCTGCTTCAGCTGCTGAAGATGACTCTGATTATGATTATGATATGGATAGTATCACCAGCTCAGAGTCATCCCTGGTATCTACGTCAACAGAAAGTGGATCAGCAGGAAAGAAACCCATTTCTCTCATCATGGCGCTACTAGATCCAGAGACTGGTGAACCATATGACAACGGGGCCGAAAACGTGTATGTAACCATGATGGTGCTGGATGAGAGGAATCTTCCTGACAAACCACCCCCGTCAATGCCTTCCCATGAAGGAAATGATCATGGCACTTTGGGACCATTGGGGACACAACGGGTATTTTCAGACATTACGAGATCACGCTCAACCACGGTGAATCCCCACATGGTGATCATGATCCCGTAACGTCTGTTGGGGGGAAAGGAAGCTCCCCCCCAGATGTTCACCCCCGTGAATCATGGGGGTGGGGAATCACATTCAACACGCAAACAGAGGGCCTGGCCGGACCATCTCCGTTTGCGTGTTGAATGTGATTCCCCCCGCCCCATGATCAACGGGACCATAACGTCTGTCCCCCTACCATGGCCCGGAATCAGCGGCAGGATTCCGGGCTGTGGTCAATTTGGGCGGGTGCTGCAGCCACATTGGCTGCGGCGCCTGCCCGTCTCCCAAGAGGGTGGGAGGCCTAAGGAGCGTGGGGGGGGGCGTGCGGCCGCACGTTGTGCCGCTCGGCCCTGCCCCCTCCCCGATTTCCCACCGGGATCAGCCGGCACGTCTGTTGGACATGCCAGTTTGATCCCGGCGGGAGATCAATGGGTGATTCCATGACGGGTCCAATACAGGCCCTGTCACGTCTGAAAATATCCAATGCCATCCATACAGAAATCAACAGTGATATGTTATAGTCACTCTCAGCCTCAGTACCTCATCTGTAACATGGGAATATATGCCTGTGTCTGCCTTCCCCTGTGTTCCCCTTATCCTTGTACATCTTCCATTGTAAGACCACTGGACAGGAACCTCTCGCGGAAAATTAAATCTCTAACTGTAAAGTTGAGTGGATGCCTAGTAGTGCTGTAGAAATTATAAGTACCAGTACTATTGAAGTAGTATATGTAGACTGTCTCCATCTGGATGAGCGCAGTTTTTGGTGATACAATATGGAGATCCTGTACTACTCTTCCTGTAGTTATCCTTTTTGTGGCTCCTTTGAAAAATAATGACCTTACATTTTTTTTACAATTTCTTAACCCTCATCCATAACTGGTAGGTAATTTCTTACCCCAGTTGTGCATTTTTAAAAATAATTCAAATTTTAGTGGCCCTAGGACTTTATCCTTTTAGGACATTGTCATTGGTACCCCTGTGTACTTTTGTGCAACTTTTCATTACTTTACCTGTAACCGTTTGTTTTCTGTGGGCAACACCCCTCATGGGGTCACACACACACACACACACACACACACACACACACACACACAAAATGAGGTTTCCCACTGGAATGCAGAGTGAGGTATTTTCCTACCCCAGCTGTGCATGTTTTGAAATAATTCAAAGGTTAGTGGCTCTAGGATTTTAGGACATTGTCACTGGCACTCCTGTGCACCGTTGTGCAAATTTTCATTCATTTACCATTAACCATTTTCTTTCTGTGGAAAAAAACCCTGAGGCAACTTTGACCCTAGATAGAATGGGTTTTCCCACTGGAATCCACAGGGGGTATTTTCCTACCCCATTTTAAAGTGCATTTTAAAATTTAATTCAAAACCTAGTGGCCCTAGGACCGTGTCCTTTTAGAACATTGTCACTAGGATCCCTGTGCACCTTTGTGCAAACTTTCATTTGTTTCGCTTTAACCATTTTATTTCTGTGGGCAAAAAGCCCCTGTGGTAACTTCGTACCCCAGATAGAATTATGGGGTATTTTCCTACCCTGCGTGTGTGTTTTTTGAAATAATTCAAAAGTCCGAGCACTTTGTCCTTTTAGAAAATTGTAACTGACACCCCTGTGCATTTTAGTGCAAAATTTCATTCATTTACCATTAACTATTTGCTTTCTGTGAACAAAAACTCCTTGGGGTTACTTTGACCCCCAGATAGAATGGGTTTTCCCATTTGAATGCAAAATTGCATAACCTGTCGACTGGTTTCAGGTTAGCAGATAAAACTTGTCCCAGGGGGAAAAGAAATCAAAAGCAAGGGGGGAGGAGAGCCAACACTGTGGAGTTTGCTTCACAAGAAGGCACTATGGAGCCTGCTTCAACAGTAAGCATTTTATTTCCCCCCATATTTCCTGGTCTCATGAAGCCCCTTAATGAGTAGCAGCCACCTGGGCTCCATTCCAGTGTGTTGTAGGGGGGCAGACAGCCACCTGGGGGAAAAAAAATATTTTTCAAAATGAATCCAGTTGTGTGGCTGCTGATTTTGAATATTGAGGTATAAACGTACCCCACAAGACACAGCCGTATCTCTGTTGCGTATGTGGTTTTTTACATGGGAAGGGGTGTGGGTGTGTATTGGGACTTATACTGACTTCTGCAGTAACATGGAATGAAATTTCACTGGGGTACATTTTTACCCCACAAAATGTTTTGGAGTCAAAAGTTACCCCACATTTCCAAAACCATAATTATTTTAGCAAATTATAGTAGTAGTAATACTTTATTGTATTGACAAATGTCATTACACCAAACAGAAAAACAATTAAAATAGACTAAACATATTTATTTATTTATTTTAAAAATGTATGCCCCACCCCTCCTGCCAGGCAGCCTGGGGCGGCTAACAAAATCTGAATCAATAAAATACAATAAAACATATAAAAACATCACATAGCAATAGTAACAATGTTAAAAGTGAGGAGAGAAAAAACTCCAACCCCCCCTCAACACACACACACACACACACACACACCGCCCTCACCCTTCTCCCTTGCCAAACGCCTGATGTAGCATCCACATCTTACAATTCCTATGGAAAACTGGGAGGTCCGGGACCAGTCGGGTCCCCACTGGGAGGCGAATTCCAGAGGTGCAGTGCGGCCGATGAGAACACCCTGTATGACTCAGGGTGATTTCAGATGTTACGGGCTCCTGAATCACCACAGTGGATTCCCAGTGGTGGCGAGCCAAACAACCACCCCCCGTGGTCCAGGAGGACCCAGAACAGACGTGACAGGAGCGGGACCACGGCAGGGAATCAGCCTGACAAACCATGGCCTGGGACAGCGCAACAGACGTGACGCCAATTCCGGGCCGTGGTCAAAACACCCAGAAGGTACTGGGGAGGGGTGGGAGGCAGACATGGCCGACTGAGGGCAAACGAAGCCAGAAGGGCCAAAAGGAAATGCCCCCACAAGGGAAACAGGAAGGGAGGGGAAGGACGCAGAAGAGTCGCCGAGGCGGCACACACAACAGGCACAGAGACAACGAGGACATAGCAGAACACACAGCACAAACACACATCCAGGCGCATACACACCCGCATGGGAAAGGAAGGGGAGGGGCCAGTGTGTCCCCCTCCCTCGGCCCATTCTTTCCAGTCCGTTTCCCGTCCCACTCAGTGGCTTACCCTCGATGTCGGTCTCGGAGCCCTCCGAGGCCGGTCCCTCCATGTTGCTGGGGTCCCCCTGCATTCCCTGGCCGAGGGAAACCAATGTGCCGGCCTCGACTCCTCCTGGTCCAGAGGTCAGCTGGGGGCTCTCGGGGCTGGTGTGCGAGGAGGGCCTGCTGGTCCCCGAGGTTCCCTGCCCTGGACCACAGCGCTCCTCACAAGGCGCGGGGTAACAATGGAGCCCTTCATGTGGAGAATGCGGTCCAGGACATTATAGTAGGGGACGGTCCGGGCTCCATGGCCGGACCGCCGGTTGTTGTCCTTGATGGCCTTGTACCCCGTCTTGAGCTCCTTCACCTTTGATCGGCACTGGGCCACGGTCCTGTGGTGCCCCGCTGCCTCCATGTCTCGCACGATCTCTTGGTACACGTGCTCATTCCTCTGGTTGACCACTAGCTCCAGCTGGTGCTCCAGGGTCCCCCAGATACTAATGAAGTCCTGGGTTTCCCTGTACCCCCATTGCCCATCTCGGTGGTACAGCCTTCTCCCGCGTGGGCCTTCCTGGTCCTGGTCCTCCTCCTCCGCATGCCCTCCGTCCATCGTCTCCGGGGGCTTGTGCTCCTGGGCCCGTTTCCGTGTCTGTGGGTTGTAAGGGTGGGTGGATTGGTTGGTTGCAATGTTGCCTCAGCCCTGCAGCCCACCCCCTTTCCCCCCACCTGTTGGTCCTCCCACCCCCCTTGGTGCCCCTGTGCCGCTGCCTTCCCCCCCTCGCTACCCGTACCCATTTCCAGGGTGACTCATCCCCCGGGCCAGTTGCCGGCTCTGGGTAGGCCTGTCCTGGCTGCTGCTGCTGCTCTCCCACCACCACCTCCATGTGCAGCATGACCACCTCCTCCGCCTGTGCCTCCTCTGCCTCCTCCCTTGCTCGCTCGTCCTCCGCTCTCCTCTCCCTTCTGCCTCGCTCCATCCCGCCACGTCCCCCTGCTGCTGTGTGCCCTTTAAATCTCCCTCCTCGGCCTGTGTTGTTGCTTGTTGCCTGGCAGCGATGCTGTGTGCTTTGTCCCCGGCTGGGAATCATTTTGATTGCTTCTGGCTGGTGGTTGCCGTTCAGTCGTTATGTTTTGTTGTTTCCTGGTGGGAATTGCTTTGACCACCCTTTCAGAGATGGTCTGGGCCGGAGCTCTGGAAAGGTGATTAGTTTTGTCCCCTGCTGGGGATTGTCTGTGGTGAACATCTGGCGCCCACCAAACAGATGTTCGGGGCCCTTTGGCCCCGCCGTGGGGTTGTGTGTGGTTCACTGTGGTTGACTGTGATCTCATAAGTCTGAAAACACCCTTAAACATACAGACATATGCCTATCATATGCATACATATCATTCCCCAAAGACTAAGGGTGGGACTTCACCCAAAAAAACGGATACCGGTTTTACTGGATACCGGTTCCCAAAAACCCGGTTTACTGGATTAGAACCGGTATACTGGTACCTGTATTTTTCCATTGATTTCAATGGGGAACTCTCTTGGCTACTGCTAAGGAAATTGGTGAAAAAATGGAGCATATGAATGGTGCAACTGCAGCAGAGCTAACAAAGTAACGAGAGCTTCTTGAAGCATCGAAGAGAGAAGGTAGAGAGGAAAAGGCAGATTCTGAAGGAAAGAAGGCAGAAAATGGAGAAGCATCATCAGCAGATAGAGGAACGGCAGATGTCTGCAATGCACCAAGGTAATGGAGATGGTATCTGCACATGGTGCATGGATGTCAATGGCTCTAGATAGCATTGCTTCCTCAAATCCCATCCATAGCCCGCAGACAGCGTATTCCCAGTTCCTAGCTACGCAAAATTCATCAGGGTCCCAGAGATGGCATCCCTTCACACGGCAGCAAGTGCCACCTGCTTTCTCTTCATAGCCAGACCACAGTTCAAGCTTCTAGTCCATGTTACCCAGACCATCAGGGGTGGTGAACTCGCCTGTCTCACCTCCAAAATCATTCATGAGTAAAGACAGATGAAAGTGTCTCAAAGCCAGGAAGAATACAAACCATTTGAAATGTTAATTTAAAGCCAGTTATGTAATGTTTTCATTGCAGATAAAGTCTAGGAAACGTACTTCTGCAGTATACTTGAAGGCCAACTGCCTCTGCAGTCTGATATTTTTCTTTTGGGATTGCAGTAGGTAGCCTTACTCAGGTGTTTATTGCACTCAAGGTACTTATGCCTGCTTACTGGTCAGTACTTAATTGTACATGTAATGTGTTCCTTTTGTTGATGATTTCAGTAGACCCTCATGTTAACCAAAACTAACTACCTCTATTACCTGTTACACTATTTCCGGTGCACCAATACTTGTTAAGTTGGATAACAGTTACTGCTTCATTTGTAATGTAAATGTGAAAGCTCTTGTAAAATGGTTTTTCAGACATGGGCATAAAATAGGGAAGCCAAGGAGGTAATTGGACATCAAGAGGGGTTTTATGGCAACTTAGAGGCTCTAGATTTTTTTTTCTTAAACGGAGGAGGCTGTTCCGGGGAAGTTCCCCGGAAGGCCTAGTAAGCGCTGAAATCACCAGCCAGCGCTGAAGCCTCCGGTCCGCCGTGCTGCTGCCGCCGCCACCACCCAGAGCACCAAAGGTAGGCGATCCCTGGGTGGGGAGGTAGGCTGATCCCTGGGGTGGGGGGGTGTTAAACCACCCCCCACCCCAGGGATCACCCTAGTACCACAGTACCTACCTGCTGGTGCGGGCTCTGGGTCGCCGGCGGTGGCCCGGAGCCTGCACTAGCAGGGACTTCGGGGAAACATTTTTTTAAAAAAAATTCAGGCTTGGCAGGGTGGGTGGGGGTGTCCTTCCACCCACGCAGCCTGAACTGGGGAGGGAAAGTGGTTGGGTTTTTTTGTTTCTTTTTTTACATTGCGGCCATTCATTTCAATGGCCGCAATGTAAAAAAATCCAGCACGGGGTACCGGTACCCCCAAATACCGGAGTAATCCAATACTGCTGCTACAGCAAAATACCGGCAGTATCGGATACCGGATGTACTGAACTTCCCACCCCTACTGGACACAGTACTCCAGATAAGGCCTGACTAGCGCAGAATAGAGTTAAACTATTACTCCTTGTGACCTGGACACTGTTCTGTTAATGCAGCACAAAATTGCATTAGCCTTTTTAGCAGCTGTATCGCACTGCTGACTCATGTTCAGCTTGTGATCAACTGCAACCCCAAGATCCTTTTCACATGTACTGTTGTCAAGCCAGGTATCACCCATCCTATATTTGTGCATTTGATTTTTTTACCTAAATGCAGAACTTTACATTTATCTCTGTTGAATTTCCTTTTGTTAGTTTTGGCCCAGCTTTTCATCCTGTCAAGATCAGTTTGAATCTTGCTTCTGTCTTCTAAGGTGTTAGCTATCCCTCCTGGTTTTGTGTCATCTGCAAATTTGATAAGCATCCCTATCTCCTTCATCCGAGTCATTAATAAAGAAGATGTTGAAAAGTACAGGGCCCAGGACAGAACCCTGAGGCACCGCACTCGATACCTCCCTCTAGATTGATGGGGAGCCATTTATGAGCACTCTTTGGGTACGGTTCTTCAACCAGCTGTAAATCCACCTAATGGTAGTATCATCTAACCCATATTTAACTAGCTTGTGAAGAAGGATATCATGGGGGACTTCGTCAAATGCTTTGATGAAATCAAGATATACTATGTCCACAGCATTCCCATGATCTACTAAACTAGTGACTCAATCAAAAAAGGAAATAAGATTATTCTGGCATGACTTGTTCTTGACAAACCCATGCTGACGCCTATTAATCACAGCATTGTTTTCTAAATGTTTACAGACTGACTGATTTATAATCTTCTCTATAATCTTTCCAGGTATTGATGTCAGGCTGACCAGTCTGTAGTTTCCCGGATCCTCCTTTCCCCACTTTTTGAAGACAGGGAAAACATTTATTTATTTATTTATTTATTTTCCAAATTTGTACCCCACCCCTCCTGAAACGCAGCTCGGGGCGGCTTCCAACAATAAAACAATCAAAACATTAAAATTCATTTTAAAACCATCAAATATTAAATATAAAATATAACATATAAAATATAAAACAGGGCTAGACAAATAAAATAATAAATAAATGGGTGGGGGACTAAAATCATCCCTCCTCACCCTCCCTCCCAAAGGCCTGGGCAAACAGCCAGGTCTTACAGTTCCGTCGAAATGTTAAAAGGCTTGGGGCCAGGCGAGCTTCCTCCGGAAGGGAGTTCCACAACCGCGGTCCCACCACCGAGAATGCTCGCTCCATCGTGGCCCCCCGCTTGACACGGGGGACCTCCAGGAGGGCACCCCTGGCAGACCGCAGGAGCCGCTCTGGGGCACGAAGGGCGAGACGGTCCCTAAGGTATGAGGGGCCAAGACCATATAGGGCTTTATAGATCATCACTAGGACCTTGAACTTGGCCCAGCACACTAT
>QEPC01009174.1:2018417-2044558 GCA_003113815.1 Sphenodon punctatus | reverse complement strand
CCCCCCCAAACCTCCCAGTACTCCCCCCACTCTCACCAGGGGAAGTCCCTGAGTCCACCCCCCTCTTTTAACCCCCCTTACCAACAATCCCCACCCTAGCCCTGAAAAATGAACGAAAGCCCACACGAAACAAACAATACCCCCCTGCAGCCCCCCAAAGTGCCCCGAAAAGTGCCACGCCCTTTGGCCACGGCCCTTCGGCCGCGAGCCTGCGGCCGCGGCCTACGGCTCAGCCGCTGTCCCTGGGGCTTTATGCCCCCGCTACTTCCGGGTGGGGGGGGAGGGGACAGGACAGCCCATGTGGCTGCCCTCTGCATTCCCCCCCTAACCCCCAACCTCACAGTTTGATGTTTCTCCCCGCAGGTGTCCAGCGGGGATGAGGAGCAGCAGCGGCTGCACCACCAGCAGGACTCGGCGGCGGCGGCGAGGTAAGCGGAGCCTCCAGAGCCCCCCCGCAACAGCAGCAAGGCAGGTAGGTGGTGTCAGGCGTCTGCGGATCAGCCACTGTCCCTGGGGCTTTATGCCCCCGCTACTTCCAGGTGGGGGGGAGGGGACAGGACAGCCCACGTGGCTGCCCTCTGCGTTCCCCCCCCTAACCCCCAACCTCACAGTTTGATGTTTCTCCCCGCAGGTGTCCAGCGGGGATGAGGAGCAGCGGCGGCGGCACCAGCAGCAGGACGCGGCGGCGGCGGCGAGGCAAGCGGAGCCTCCAGAGCCCCCCCGCAACAGCAGCAAGGCAGGTAGGTGGTGTCAGGCTTCTTGGAGTGAACTACTCTGACTGCCTCTTCCTGAATCCAGGGCTCCTCTGGGACTCCTTTCTGCTTCTCTGCAGCCTCAGGTCAGTACGGCTACTTTTATAGGCTCTTCAAGCAGCACTCAGCCACAATGCTCTTTTTAGCAGCTTCTTCTCCCATAGAGTCCAACTAGTTGTTGGAAAGCAGACAAACAACTATAGCATTTGCCCATCTCCAGTCTTCCGGCACCTCACCCGTTCTCCAAGAGTTCTCAAAGCTTATAGACAGAGGCTCCCCGGTTACATCTGCAAGTTCCTCCAGTAACCTAGGATGTAATTCATCTGGCCCTGAAGACTTGAACTCGTTTAAAGTAGCTAGGTGTTCTATTATTGCCATTGCTTTACCTGAGCTGCAATTCCTTCCCTTCATCATCAGTGCTGCTCTTGCCAGGTTTGAAATGAGGTGCTACCACCCATGCATCCAACCACTCATCTGAACATGGTGTGGGGGAATGCATATTACCATAAGCCACGCAGCACCTACTCATGGCCACTCATGATGCACTGCTGAGAAATCCAGAGTGCGCCGTGCAGGGCAAGCCCAAAAGGTGAATGGCAATGGGCGCCCATGCATCCCCATCCCATATGAGTCAGGGTGGCTAGTCATGCCAGCAGACCAGTCCACCACTCGTAGGCACTGTGGACGGGGGACATGGCCTTTGCAAGGCACAGTCATGTCATGTCAGGACGTGTCCATTTCAAAGGCCAGCCTGGCACGCTTCCCCCTCCCCCATGGTCCGTGGCGGCTACCGAGATAGCCACGCTGGGAGCTGCCCATTAGAATCCCTCTCCACACCCCACACCTGAATGGCTTCTCGGCTTTTGTGCCTCTCAACGGCCACAGACACCACCAGCCCCAGCCTTTTTAAAAAAAACACACACCCATAATAAGGTTCGTGACAACCAGTCCAGTCTGAATTGCTATCATCACCAAAGAGTGGTTTACCCACACCAACATTTCTTTCTCCTGTTCAGAAGTGACTACTGTTTGTGAACAGCAGCAGCGGATTATTGGTACCACATCGCTCCATTCCTAGTTTTTATTCAGTCAGGCAGTACAGTGGCTAATTTCTCATCTAAATTTAATTAGCGGTGCTTGCAGCTAGAGAGAGGTTGAAACACCACAGCTTTTGGATGGGTAAAGATATGAGGCAATGGGCCATGCGGGGGGACTGAAAGCCCAACTATTGTCTGTTGGCATTTTGAATGGAAACTTTCTAGCTGATTGTGACTTGACTGTTTATTCCACAGTAGAAAGTCAAGGGAACTACAGTATTGTCATCTAGTTTGCATACACAGTAAGCTGTTAATTAAAAAGCTGGCCAGCTCACATGAGTATGACTAAAAGGTAACTTCAGTGCACTTAAGAAACCTGGATCTGGAAGAAATATCAAGGTTAGGTCCCAAGCTACAATTTGTTTGTTTGTCTTTAAATTTAGGGCTAGGGCTCAGCTCTGTTGATTTCAAACAAGTTTTGTCTGTTTACACCAGGGGTCAGGAACCCATGGCTCATAAACTAAATTAATTTAGCCCTCAGCTGGCTTTTATCTGGCCCCTTTCCAAATCCGGGATCTGCCCCGTGGATCCAGTCCTTCCCCTTTAGTGCTTAAGGAACATGCTTGCGGGGGAGGCAACAGAGATGAGGGTGTGCACACTAGTGTAGGGGCTGGAAGTCAGAATCATGATCTGGACCTTTCTCTGTCTTCCTTGCCCTAAGAGAGGACTGAAACTGGATCTCCAGGTGGATTTTGACTCGGGTAAATCTGCCCCTTCTGATCCAGCTCTGCCAGAATGGAGACTGGCTGTGATCCAGTCCCCGTTCCTCTGGAGATCCAGATTGGCTGCTCTGGCTCCCCCCACCCCCTGTGCAGCATGCCTTTGCCCACGTAGAATTTACACACGTGCAATACACTCTTCTGCCTGCACAAAATGGTTCTGCACATGGGGGGGTGAGCCCGGGCGGGCGAGCCAGAGCAGGCTCCGGCTCATCCGCTCCTTTAGGCGAAACAGATCTGTAGAGATCTCCATACACTGTTCCATATCTGCAGATAATCTCTCTGTGCATATGGAAGACTTGATCTATTTCAGTCTCAGCACTCACTCAACTGTGCATTCTGTTCCATCATGCCTTCCTCACACCTCTTTATGCCGCACCGTGCCTACAGTGCCCAGCCTGCATCCCCTTGCCTCTGCCCTGCAAACTTTTCTTTGTTTCCATTTAGGATAATACTTCTGTTTTGGCACTGAAATAATCCAGACTATAATCCTCAAGCCACTTGTTCTGGAGTAGTCCCATGGGATTGCAGCCTCAGATTCCATGGATTAAGCACAAATATGTAACATGAGGAATTTGGGGCAATATAGGTTAACAACGCTCCATATGTGTTGGTCTAACCACTGCCCATTATTAAATTGCAAGCAGGGCCTCCAGATGGAAAAAAAAAAGTTCCTCACTCCTGATTTACACTAACAGATGATTTGATAATTGGGTTGAATTGGGAAAAGCTTGGCTGGGAGTAAGTAACTAAAAGATACTTCCCAATGGAAATAAAAGCACTTTCAGATAAGAGAACAATAAGGTATTAGGGTTGAATGGGAATGTAAATTAAAAGGGAAAGTAAACCCAGATAGCATGTAATCTCTGGAGAGCTGAACTCCTCCTTGCTATGTGCATTAGAGAAATATATTCTTTGCATGGGAGGATGAGTACTATGGTGTTAGGGAGCTCCATAGCAAAATCAAAACATAAACATGATTCCTGTATTACTCTTGCTAACCAGAGAACAAACCTGGCACAGTTAGTCATTGGCCTTTCAACTTTTATACAGGACAGCAGCAGACCTGATGCCAGTTGGCTATTTGCTCTGCAGTAGTCAACAGATTTCTTGACATGCAAAGTCCTCCCATCTCATTTGTTGACCAGAGCAGTGAGATATTTATGGAGCAAAATCAATGTCTGTCCAGCTTTTGCGTGTTGACTCAGTATTAAATATGGGACAATTTGCTGTTGGCCGTTCACTTTGTGAATGGCAATCACCCAACTTTCTGTCGGTTTGTTATTTGAACCGGAAGAGGAAACTAACGTCCCACAGGTAAAATCCTTTCCATATCTGTTACCTACTCCAGAAATAAAGCCCTCAATAACGAAATACATCAGGCAAGGAATGAATCCTACACAGTTGTCCACTGGCCTTTCACCTTCCCATGGCGAAGTGCCATCTGGCTGCCAGTCAGCTACTAACTTGCACTAGGAAACAAGTGTCTCACAGACACTGCTCCCTTCCATTTTTAGGCTTACCAAAAAAACATAAGCTTGCACACACCTTTCCGCTACCACTCATTGTATCCCAAAAGGGATACATTTCACACAGGTGGTTCTTGAACTTTCAACTCTGAATGCTTAGAAACCAGCCTGCTACCATTGAACTTCTCACAATGCCATTAAAAAAAGAAATACTCTCTCTTGCAAAACTTCCTTCTTGTTAGGCTTTACCCCCAAAATGAGCTAGTAAAAGCTACACAGAGAGGATTGTGGATTAAAGGCCCAGGATGTGCAAAATATATGAAGTCCAAATGCATGTGACAGGAACTGAACAAACACAGATATGTTTAGTTAAGTATGTGCAGAGAGCAGGCCTATAGCTAGAACACTGAATGTGGAGGGAGGTTGTTAGGGCTGAAAGCGGAATTTTGCCCGGTTCTGATTTCACTCGAATGAAATTAATGAAATTGGAATAAACTATCAGTCCAATTGTTCATTCCAATTTATGATTGCAGCAAATTAAATATTTTTAATTTTTTTAAAAAGCCATTTGCACATGCGCAAAATGGTAACTGGGAAAGTTTTATGCTTGTGCAAAATGGCACTGCCCATATCCAAAATGACTTCACTGGCACCACCGCCATTTTGGTATTGGCAAAGCCATTTTATGCATGTGCAAATGGCCTTTTAAAAAAAATTATTTCGACCAGAATTTTGATCGGGATCAGAATTCCGGCTGAAATAAAAGACAGCTGTTCAATTTTCACGGAAATGTCTATGAAAACAGAACCGTTGTTCTGATCCAGCCCTAGATGCTGTATGACAATGGGTAAATAGTGCTTGCCTTCAGAAGTTCATGTATTATACAGACAGTTTTTATTTTACCAGTATTGCTATTATTACTAGAGCTGAAATGAGTATCTGCAGAAACAGGAATTCCCATCGAATTTACAGTCCCTGTTACCATCTCAGTCAAATTGGGATCTGAGCAGTACTCGTCAACCTCCTGATCAGTTTCGCATTTCAGTTTTACCACTGTTTATCGATTTCCTGAGTTACCATGTACTGTTCGCTGCTTTGCAATCAAGTTCTATTTCCAGTGTACTCTGCCAATGCAATACCGTAATTTCTGTCTGCATTCCCTGTAGGTGTGCTGGGTTTATTCAGCCTATCATCAACTCTGTTACTCTGGTTTATTCTGTATTTCAATACTAATGGACAGAAACCCGGAAGTAAAATGGAGACTTGGGTAATGTGGAAAATCAGTTGCTCAGAAAGATGGAAATAGTAACAGAACAGTAAACAAAAATGTTGGTAAATTGCAATTATGCTTTCCAGCATTTCAGGAGGCATTTCAAGTCCCTGTATTGGTAAGCACTGAGCAGGAAGTGGTCAGAAATCCGATACCATTTCCTGAAGTTGCAGAATTACCTGCGCATAGCAATTCAGCTACCTTTTTCATCTCTAATTATTATTCTCTAGCTATAGGACTTTCGGTCTTCAAATATCTTAGGGTCCGATCGAAGTTTTACACTCCAAGTGCATGCACCACATGCTTAGGTGCACATGAACAATCCATGTGCAAACATAGTGTGTACACTGTGCAAGCATTGCATATGGTGCACCTGCATACCCTGTGCGTGGTACATGCATGTACCTTGAATTAGCCCCTGTCTCTTCAGACATCTTAATCTTCAGATTAATGAATTGAGGAGAAAAACATGGAACACATCTTATTTCTATGGGGGCAAGGAGGGACAAATTTTTTTTTACAGGAGAACAGTGCCCACTATCTCTTCACCTCCACCATAGCTACAAGCCTAGCAGACAATTACATTTCATGAATATCATATATATGCACTAGGTCTATATCGTATTTTCTATATTAATTTTGAGGAATGGTATTGGATTTCTGACCACTTCCTGCTTACCAATACCACATAGACCGGTCCTAGTGCATGTCTAGGGAGAAGTGAACAGGATATCTTCACTGTCCCACGTGTCAGTGTCTTCCATGAAGTCGGAGCAACTTAGACAAATAAAAGCATCTGCTAACTAAGGGTATTTTCAGATGTTATGGGGCCGCTTGGCCCCGTACTGAAAACAACCCTTTCATTCCCCGCCGGGGTCACCCCGTCACGCCATATCAGACGTGCCGGGGGGATCCCGGCGGGGAATGTGGGAGGGGGCGGGGCCGCGCGGCGCAACGTGCGGCCGCACAGCCACGCCCCCTCCACGCACCCCGCCGCCCGCCCTCCGAGGAGACGGGCAGGCAGCGGGGCCAATGCGGCCGCCGCGTCCGGCTGAATGCGCCACGGCCCGGGATCCCGCTGGTGATCCCAGGCCGTGGAGAGCGGCCAGACGTTACTTTTCATTGGTCCCTGCCCGGGGTCCATTTGACCACGCTTCCCAGGACATTCCCCCGGCTAGCCCGGGAAGCGTGGTTCAAATTGACACTGTGGGTATTCACCGTAGCGAACATCTGGCGGCCGCCAAACAGACGTTCGAGACACGGTGACCACAGGTGGGTATTCACCGTGGTTCACCGTGATCTCGTAACGTCTGAAAATACCCTAAGACTGGGATGACATATGCATGTATGTATTTCTATTTGTATCTTCCTACTTCTGAATGGATTGACAGTTCCACAACATCCGTATGGGCAGCCATCATTCTGGTCACAAGGTGTTTGAAAGTTGAATGTTCCTTGAAAATACGGCCACATTCTTCCAAATACTTTCTCTGGAATGCTCTCATTGATTTAAATGAAACTGCTCTGGAATAAGTGGTTCATATAGCCAGTGAGCGCAATCCAACAGCTCGTGTACGCCGCCTGCAGGTGCTGCCCTCAGGCCAGAACATGCGTGCCCAGGTGTTCATGTGTAGGCAGCACACATGTGTTCTGACCTGAGCGTGGTGCCTGCGGGTGCCGTTGGATTGCCCCCTATGTGCGTAACACTAATTGTAGATGTGGGTAGGAGATTGAATCTTGTAGGGTGAGTACGTGGATATTTTCGCACTACTCTATAGTGACCCCATCCCTGACCCTGGCGCCAGCGCCACAGAGGAGCACAAGTATAGGGGAAAATTCTAGCACCCCAAAACTGACCACATTTGGACAAACTGGTCAGCTGCATATTCAGTCTTGATGGGGGTGGTCCTCCAAATGTACCCACAAAGGGCCTCAATGCTGGTTAAGTATTGAGAAATACTTCATCGTGCCTTTTGATATACGCAACCCTGGTGCTTGGTTGTGCTATGATGAGGCATTCTGTAAAAGGGCCTCAATAGCATCAGGTTTGTGCTAGGATGTGTGTGCTCAGCACTTCTGGATCAACTGTAGGAACACTGCGGGCAACAAACCCAGGGCAGATAGTGGCCACACGCTCACAAAGGGAGGAGCTGTGCGAATGACCCCATATGTTTGGAGGGGCAACGTGGGGCTCAACGGGTTGCAACGTGCTGGGAGTTTGATGGTGCAGGGAGTTGCTCCCGCTCAGCATGCCAATTTCGGCATGTATACTCGCACTGCAGAGGGTCCCACTCTGCCTAACTCTGCAACAGAGTTAGATAGCCCAACGCACAGGAATAAACAGCAAGGTGGTCTCCAAGGAACACCCACCCCCATGAAGGCAGTGGTGCTGCTGGCAACAAGGGCCCCAGTGCCGGTGTGCCATGGGACGCTGGGCAAGGTGCTGCACGACCACCCAGATTGCAGTGCTGTGGAGTACGTGGTCATGGGATTCAAGGATGACTTTAGAATACCAGCAGTCAGGGTGGAGGTGGAGCCATGGGTTGCCAACCTAAAATCTGTAACTAGGATGGAGCGATTGGTACTCACCAAGCTCCAAAAAGAGATTGACCAAGGGAGGATCACAGGCCCATTCCCCACACCTCTGATCCTTGGACTCCATGTATCACCTACAGGGATAGTGAGAAAGAATGCCAAGGGCGAGTACTGCCTCATCCATCACCATTTTTTCCCTAGAGGAAGATCAGTGAAAAACACAATACCGCCTGACCTCTGCTTTGTCCATTATGCATTATTTGATGCGGCTGTGGAGAGAGCACGAGCATGCGGTGCTGGTGCATTACGAGCCAAATGTGACATAAAATCAACACGCCATCTCCTGCCAGTCCACCCAGACAACTTCTCCCTGCTGGGTATGCAATTCAAGGGTGATTTTTACTTTGACAAGATGATGCCAATGGGGGGGGGGGGGCTTTCCATCTCCTGTGCCGCCTTTGAGAAGTTTACTTTGCTACTTGATTGGCTCTTATGCCAGAGGGCCAGATCTCCCAATGTCATCCAGTACATGGATGACTTCCTTTTCCTGAGGAGGGCAGGTATAGCCGCATGCAAGACACTGCTGTGCATATTCCACTCCTTAGCAGATGAGCATGGGGTCCTGTTGGACCTGGAGAAGAAAGTGGACCCAACGATGGCACCGTCCTTCCTTGAGATCGAGCTGGACACAATCCTTGAACTTTCCCACCTTCCCCGCAACAATCTGTAGGTGCTGCAGGTTACCATCCGCGAATGCATTACCACTAAGAAGATAATGATGCAGCAGTTTCAGTCCCTCCTAGGA
Organism: Sphenodon punctatus; assembly: GCA_003113815.1. NCBI lineage: Eukaryota > Metazoa > Chordata > Lepidosauria > Sphenodontia > Sphenodontidae > Sphenodon > Sphenodon punctatus. Next base: position 2,035,911 of record QEPC01009174.1, on the reverse strand, counting down.
AGCCTGAACTTTGCATGCAGGGTGATTGCACCAGGGTGGGCCTTCCTCATCCGCCTCTGTGCCAGGCTGCCAGGGGCGCTGGCACTGCACTGTCACACAAGGGTCACAGCAGAGATGAAAAGCGACCTCGGAATATGGCTGGATTTCCTTGAGGGTTACAATGGAGTAAGCGTCTGGAGGGAAAAAATCCTTCTGGAGGCGGAGAATCAGATGGATTCCAATGAAATCAGGGATCATGGCTTCAGCCTGTATTTCAGGGGGAAATGGTGTGAGGCCTCCTGGCCAGACAACTGGGAGGAGCGGGGCATAATTAGGGACCTCACCTTCTTGGAGTTCTTCCCGATAGTGCTAGCCCCACCTCTGGGGACACATTTTCACAAACCAATCTGTAATATTTTAGTGTGACAACAAGACGGTTGTGCACATCATAAATTCAGTGCCATCCAAGTCCCCCGGAATAATGGTGCTTGTGAGGACATTTGTCCTCGGGTGTCTGAAAACATACTATTCACATCCAAGCATGTCCCCAGTGTTGGAAAAAACAGCTCCAGATGGCATTGACCTTTTGCACCAACAAACCCTAATGACCACCAGGGGCATTGGGAGTAGAGATAGTGAGTTAGTGTGAGTGTCATTTTAACCTTTCCTGATCTCTGCTTCTAAGCCCCCTCCCAGGTGGGATGTGCCCAGGAAGATCCTACTGGACTTCCTCCTTCTTCCTGACCTTTAACCATTCCTAACTTCTCTCTCTGACCTTCAACATGACCAGCCACCATGCTGGTGGCAGCTAGCTAGTAAGACCTAGGGATAGACCTTTCCTATCACAATGTACTTCTCAATAAAGTAGATTATTTTAATCTAGAAACAATCTCGAAGGTGTTGATTACTACTAAGCTACTAAGAATACAAGCTGTTTTTGGTTTTTTGACCAATAATAAAATGCCAACACCCAGGACTGACAACAGCATAACTGACACATTATCTCGTTTCCAGATGGACCACTTCCACCTGTTGGCGCCAGGAACCTTTGAGGAGTGGGAGGTTCTTATCTGGACCCTTGGATTGTAGAACTAGCCAAGATGGTACAGGCCTGCCTCGTGTGGTGCATCAGGGAAACTTACATGAGATCGTTTGCTGAATTTCAGGCATTTAGGGTCAAACGCAGTTTGGGTGGGGGCTTCCTAATTCCCAAGGAGCAGGCAATCCAGTTTGCCATGGCACTCAGGAGCAAGGGCCTAGCACCAGGCACAATCACCAGAAAACTGTCATCCCTGGCATTCATGAGCAGGCTGGCAGGTCATGCACACACACACACATGGATCAGGGGGGTTTTCTGCATAGGTTTATTGAGAGTTGGTCCAGGGAACAAGGAAGGCACCCAGACAATAGATTACTGTCAGGGTATGGAGGGGGTGGGGCCGGCAGGGACTGCAGAGGCGGGGGCAGGGGGCAGCTCGGGGTGCCCAGAAGGTTGCACTCCCCACCCCCCTAGTACCTGTGTCTGTAGAGGCTTCCCCTGCTTGCAGTCTGCTGGGCCAGTGAGTGCAGGATGAGAGACAGCTGCCTTCCCCTGCTCGCAGTCTGCTGGGCCAGCGATTACCTGATGAGAGGCAGCTGCGGCGCTCTGAGCGCCTGCAGCTGAAGCAAAGGCTGGGTCTGAAGCAAGGCACATAAAAGGAGGGCCATTAGGCTTTCTCCTTTGCTGGTGATCAGAGCTTCTGGCTTCCTGTGTTCTGGCCCGTGCGTTGGTATTTGGAGAAACTGTGGTATACTAGACTCTCTTCCCTTTCCTTGTTCCTGTGGGAAGAGTGCTGTGTACAGCGAGTGATTGTGTGCGAGTGGTGTGTGCTTCTGTCTTCCTTATTGTTGACCTTCCTTGCCTTCCTGTGTATGGTTGTCCTAATCCTTCCCCGCTCCCCTCTGGGGTTCCCAAGGCCTGGGATCCCTACCCCCTCCTCACTTGTTTCCCCTCCTGGGCTCTGTGTGTGTGGAGGATCACTATAATCCAGGGCGTGACATCTCTGGTAGGCCCACTGATGAATGGTGGCTGGGTCAGGTTCCTTGTAGCATACAATTGACCATGCAATGATACACCATACTGAGGGCTCCTTTTAACCCTAATAGTGTGCATCTGTGAGCAGGGTTTGTGTCATGTGTCCCCTTCTTCGGTCCTGTTTCCCCTTGCTAGCCCATATTCTCCACAGTTACCCATTACCCCAGACATCCTGAGCCAGTTAGGGTGAATCCTTTCCTGGGTCTGCCACAACAAATACGAGTCCACCCTATTTGAGGTGGCTTTAAAGCTAGCCTTTTTGTGGGCCTTCCAGGTGAGCGAGCTAGTCCTCAACTCCAAATACGCTTGCCCAACTTCAGCACTTCAGTTGACCGATGTCACTCTGCAAAGGGGCTCTGTTCAGATCCGGATGAGGTACTCCGAAACCAACCAGAGAGGCAAAGATCAGTTGGTTACACTTCAAGTGGCAGGCCCCCCAAGCTATTCCCTGTCAGCATGGTCACCAGGTACACGGCTGTGTGCCCCCAGGTGAAGGTGAGCTGTTTCGCCACGTTGACAGTATGCCCCTGACACACTTTCAATTTATAGCAGTGTTCAAGGACTACATACCACAATTCAACCTGCCAGTGCAGAGCTTCGGGTCCCATTCCTTTAGAATCGGTGCTTCCAGGATAGCGGCAGTGCTGGACCTGCCCAATGAGCAGGTGCAAGGGATAGGTAAGTGGTGCTCATAAGCGTACCAAACCCACATGCATAAGTTACAGTAGTCTTGCATAGGATGTGTTGTTAAACCGTTGTTTTTATTCATCCCAGGTGCAGTGGCAAGGAGGCATCAGCAGCCGGTGTGGATAGTGGGACGCAGGATTGTCCACTGGGCTGGCAAAATGGCAGGGAGATCTCAGTTGGGCACCCAACTAGGTTTGAGCGCCACTAGCAAAAAAGTATGGAAAGCCAGGAGTGGGATGCTGTGGGAACAACTGTTACCACTGCTCCACGATGCCTCATCAGGCCGTCACCCCAATACCATAGTGATCCATTTAGGTGAGAATAACCTGCCAAAGGTAAAAGGGATTGATCTCCTGTATAAGATTAAGAAAGATTGGGGGAAGCTCAGAGGATCCTCCCAAAAACACGATTTATATGGACCAACATGCTCCAGAGAATTATCTGGAAGGATGCAATTTCTTACACCGCAGTAGACAGGGCCAAGGGGAAGACAGAAGTAGATAAATTTGTCAAGGTCCAAGGTGGGCAGTGTATAAGTCATTGGGCAATTCGATACAATTGGCCTGATCTGTTCCGAATTGACAGAGTCCACTTGTTTAAGAAAGGAGTGGACCTGTGCTTGGGAGTGTTGTAAGCTAAGTTAAAAGAAGTTTTGTTGTGCTGAGCTGAGGTTGGGGACACGAACCAGCCAAGCATGAGCTGGCGGTCCGTAGTGGCAGGGGTTCAGCTAGCTGTAAGTTATCAGTAGGTAAGCATTGAACAGAAGGCATCCCCTTAAAGGATCAGGTTGTAAGGCAAATCAAAAGCAAGCAGCCAGGATCTGGCCAGCAGCCCAGGAGGGGAGGGGAAATATAGCACTGCTCAAGGACCAGGCAGTCCCGGGCAGCCCCTCCCCTCCTGTCTCAGGTCGCATGACCAGCATCCCTCGCACTACCCCATGCGGCTAGAGGATTTGAGGAATTTAGCTAGAGAGTTTAGCAAGAGTGGCACTTGTCAACAGCAGGCTGCCACCCTCCGTTTACATGACTGTTCTATATCGCTGGACCCAGGAGGGGAAGGTCCCCTCTCTTGAGAACTCTGAATTGAATTGAAAACTGAATTGAATGAAAGAGTACAGCCATTCAATTCCCTAACATGTGTCAGCATCTTCCTTCCAGGGTGCGGGACAAAGTGGGACAAGTACCTGATCAGATTCAGTTTAAAGTGTCTGAATTTGATGGCTAACATATTCACTTTGAACATTTATTTCACTGCTATGTCAATGGGAGCTGCCAGGCACTCGCCTCTTCTGAAAAATGGAGCCACGTACCGTATTTAAATGCCTAAACATGCACCTATTTCATAAATAAATAAATAAATAAATTACATAAAATAACTTTAGGCTCCTACTTTTGGAAAATCATGATTAAACTATGACTATGGAACTTGATGATTACTCCCCCCCCCCCCGCTGTAAACATTAAAAACGTATATTTATCATACTTGCTCCCACTCACAAGAGGGTCTCTCTTATGTAGCTATGTAGTATCTGTAGTTGTGGGTGATAAACACAGAGGGGTGCAGTTGTTTTTTTGTGCTAGCCAATGCTTGAGCATGCTTGTACTTTCAGTACAGAGGACACCTGCTGCTAATGTTGCAGAAACAAGCGGAGAGGCAGACGCTGGTGTTTGCCTAATTGAATTAATCTTCATGTTTCATCCAAATGCCAGGAGATTACTCCTACTCAGTGATTAGCCTTCCAGTTTAGATGACACACTTCACAAGAAAACATACATTTCAAATTTAATTTCCTGTTTTGTCCGGATCACTTATCCTCAATGTGGAGGGGCAGGGAAACGAGATGTTAAAATGGGAGACAGTTGTTTGCCTTGGATTACCTAGTTCTCTAGGCGCAGAGCAGATTTTGGTAGGTACGCATGCATAATCCATAGCTTGGCACTAGTGCGTAGAATGGCAAACACGTGTAGCAGTTAAAATTGAGCTTGCGTTAATCATTTCATTGCCTGAACTAAATTTTGCAATGTAAATCATGCAACGGTGCTCTGAGGCATTTCTATTCTTAGCTTCTTTTTTTTTAAAAAAAGAGTCACAAACTAGAAAGTATGTCTCCCTTCCAATCAGCACCCCCTTTAGCTTGTAATGTAGAACACATGGTGGCTGAAGAGGTTACAGCATTACAGCAATGCCATTACACAATTTCTCTGTTAACATGTATCATCTGTCACATAATTGTTTGCTTTACAACCCATACCTATAACAGGCTAAGTGGGGACTATTTATATGAGTTAACAATGAGTGCCTTTAATTGGTCTTGTATGCAACTAGAACATGTTAAAGATCCTGACACAAATCTGGCTTGGATTGTTCAATTCCATGTAAATTTCATTATGAAATTACCCTAAGACATTACAGTTGCACAGGTACCAAGGTTAAGGGCACCCTGTGTGTTACAAAGGTTGCATAAGGAAGACGTATGTTAAAATCCAACAACTCCATAATGCCAATTTGGTGTCTGGCTGAGAGTTTAGGGCAGCAAAGATGGAAGCCTTTTATTATCTGAGTCCTATCTACCTTTGCACTAAAATGGCAACATTGCTGTGATGGCCAGTGTACCATACAGAATCTCCAGTATTTTAATACTATTGACTCCTGCGATTCTTCTTCTTGAATTCTTATGCCACTCCTTATACATGTTCCTATATTATGTTCTGTCCGATCATTGGTAAAGCATTCATCTCAAACTAGTCAGCATCTTTTAAGGTGTTGCATAGTTAACTCATGGCCATAGTCCTAGATAGCAGGTCCAGTAATGAAGCCCCACTTTATTTAATTAATTAATTAAATTAATTAATTTAAATTTCTACCCCATCCTTCCCCTAAGGCTCAGGATGGCTTACAATATTAAAAACACAAAATACATTAAAATCCCTTAAAAAAAACCCCACCTTTGCCCCTAAACCTGCCCACCCCTATCCTTGCCTCCAAATGCTTGTCAAAAAGAAAGGTTTTACACCACCTCTGGAATATGCTCAGGCTTGGGCTCTGATGGACCTACAAGGGAGAAGGGAGTTCCAGTACAGGGTGTACCTGCAAGGGAACGTTCCCACGCCAGCCGACTTTAGGGGTCGTGGTGGAGCATGGAAGGACAGGCAGTCTTTCAGATATTTAATTTTTTCATTTCATTTCACCTTTTATTTGTCACATTTTATTTTATTTATCACCTCTCTCTCGCCTGCAGCAACTCGAGGCGCCTAACAACAAAGGTAGAAACATACAAAATAACAATAACAGCTATAATTCAATACAAAACAACATAACCCAAATAACCCCTCAGTTTATCACAGTATAACATAATCTTTCATCATTAACCTTTCCTATTGTTCTATCCCTGCTGCCACCAGGGAAGAACCAAAACAATTCCAGCCCAGTCTCCTGCTCCCACCAGGAGAAGGGGCCCATCCTCATTCCAGTTTACAGTAGTGCACAACAATATTCAATATTCAGTACATAACAATAGTTCACATATCTATCAATACAAAACAACGCACTCCCACCACAATAATCCTTCCCCCATTCCTTCCCCTGCTGCCACTAGAGGTCGGTACTAGGGGAAACCTCCCCCTTACTCATAACCACCCCCTTAATAAATATCCTATTACCCTATGCCAACCTCCACTCCCCCCAGCAAACACACCTCACCAGGATAATGGCCCCCCTGGGTTCCCTAAGGGCTCCAAAGGGCCGCACCCTTTAGCCGCAGCCCTTTGGCTCGTGGCCTGCGGTAGAGCTGCAGGCAGCTCCCTTTTATGCCCCCCTCCCGGTCCACTTCCGGGTTCTAGTCAAGTCGGGGGGGGGGGAGGATCACGCCAGGGCACCCTAACCCGGGCGCACCAGCTTCCTGACTCCCCCAACCCCTGGTACTAACTGTCTTGTTCTTTTTCTCCCCGCAGCTGACCAGCGGGGGATCCGGAGCAGTGGCACAGGGATTATCTCTTATCTAAAGTAGAGTTATTTGCCTCTTGGGGAGTTATATTGGGGGAGGTTCGTGTGGATCCGGTGGTTCGCCCTTTATGGGAGACTACTAGAGCAAGAACTTCGGGGGGGAAAGTGTCACAGACTAGTTCATATGACCTCCTTTTAGGAAGATCCCAGGTCTTGGGGTCTAATAATGTGCCTAGCACTCCCATAAATACTAGGTTGACCCAGATAGCTATGTCCCCAGCGCAGCCCCCACTCTCTGCCCAAGTGGTACCCCCGTTTGCATCTGAGCCATTGGCTAGCTCACAGATTAGTCCCCAAGTAGTTGCCCAGCCCCTCTTGGAGGAGGCGGCTCCCATGGATTTTGCCGCCTCGGTTTTTTCCGATTTGGCTAAGTTGGGTAATTTGGGCAATTTAGGAACTTTTAGCCCCAATGAGACAAGCCAGGTAGTGGTTTCTGCCCCTGTTTGTTCCATACCGCTGGTTTCAGGGTCTCCCTGAAGGGATAGGGCACCAGGTGCCCACCCCAGGTGCCCACCCCGGAGGTCAGTAATATCCAAGCTGGGGCTCGACCCGGCTTGATTTTATCAGAAACCTGACATGGGCGGTACCACAGATCTGACCCTTTACGACTTTGTTCCTGGAATGTTGCTGGATGGGCTAGGTTAGTTGAGATCCCCGAGGTCATAGCTTTTTAAAATACATTTCATATTATTGCTACTCAGGAAACCTGGGCTATGGCACAGCCCTTTTTCGGTTCTTACAAGGTATATCATGTACCTGCTATTAGACATGCTACCAAGGGCCGCCCTAGTGGAGGTCTCAGTTGTTTTATCTCCCATTCGCTTCAGAAGGATATAGTGGCAGTTTTTCCTAGATCGTCCCATCTGTTGCTATTAGTATTTAAACTAAGAGGATTGTTTTTCATTTTGGGCATAGTCTACATTCCCCCCGCTAATGCCAGATATTATAATAGCGAACACTGGGTTCAACTTAGGGAGGGATTGGAAGAAACTGCCCTTCTTTTTCCGTCTGCTAAGATCATCCTAGTGGGGGATTTTAATGCTCGACTGGGTGCCACCGATGAGGCTATGGCCCCATACGGTTGTAGTCACCAGGGCATTAATCCCCTGGGTCCTAGGTTTTCCAAAGACACGACTATTAATACTTCGGGTTTAGCCCTCTCCAAGTTGTTGGGGGAGGCTTCCCTGTATATCTTAAACGGAACTGGGTTTAGTGATTATCCCGGGGAATTTACATATCTTGGCCCCACAGGAGCTAGTGTGGGGGATTACATAGCTGTCTCCCCGGATGTGATCCCATTGATTGGGCATTTCTCAGTAGGTAATTGCCAAGGGAGCGACCATCTTCCTTTGATTTTGGAGCTTCTTATTGGAAGCGAGGACAAGGTTTTACCATCCAGTATTAGGCAGTATAGTGGTTCTCGCCATACAGCTATTAGATTAAATACTGCGAGACTTGCCCAAGTTAGGGCTTTTCTCATGGCAGTGTCTTTTGATCTGGGAGAAGGTGGTCGACAGATTGTCGATCAATTTTCCCAGCTGACCAGGGATTTGACTTCTCTTCTGGCTGCCATGATCTCTGATTCGGCTCCGAACCAGGGTCATTTTTCCAACTCTAAAGCCTGGTATGATAGGGAGTGTCGGGACCTTAGGATCCAGTTGGTAGCGCTTTATAAGCAATATAGGGGGTCGGGGGCTGATGTACCGCCCGCACAGTATTTCCAGGTGAGGAAGCAGTATAAGGAACTGCTCAGAGCTAAGAAGGCCGCCTACTGGGATGGTTATTGGGGTAAAATATTGGAGGCGGTTAGTTCTAAAGATGGGCGGAAGTTTTGGACCTTAATGAACAGTTATTGTAAACCCAGGGTTGGCCGCTCTCTTGTGACAATCCCGGACGAGCTCTGGGTTGCTTACTTTCAAGGCCTTTATGCTGGAGATCAGGTTAACTCCAAACCCTTTACATCGGCTCGAGAATTGACCTCGGCCCCTCCCTGGCCCCCGGTTCTGGCTTCGGAAGTAGCAGAGATTGTTTGTTCCTTTAAGAAGGGTAAGGCCCCGGGCCCGGATCTTATTTCTATAGATTTGCTTAAGGATACTATTTCTTGGTGGGCCCCTAGGCTGGCTGCTCTTTTTACTTCAATAAATAACACAGGCAGATTTCCAGCTATTTGGAGTAGAGCTGTGGTTGTCCCAATTTTCAAAAAGGGAGATCGTACAGCTCCTGCAAGCTATAGGCCTATTAGCCTTTTATGCACAATATCTAAGGTCTATGGCAAGTGGCTGTTGTCCAAGCTCCTTGTGTGGATTACCCAAAATGAAATTGTATTTCCGGAACAGGCCGGATTCCAACAAGGCCGCTCCACTCTGGAGCATTGTTTGATTCTGCTCCATCTTGTGGAGAAATATCGAGCTAGAGCCGGCAGGCTGTTTGTTGCCTTCCTTGACCTTCGAGCAGCCTTCGATCTAGTTGATAGGGCATTGTTGTGGGAGAGGCTGGCCGCTATGGGAATGGAACCCAGGTTGTTGGGACTTCTTCGTTCTTTGCATGATAACTCCACGCTAGTAGTAAAGACGGATCAGGCAGGTCATCTCACCGAGGACATACCCACCTATACTGGTGTTAGGCAGGGTTGTGTTCTTGCCCCTGTTTTGTTTATTTTATTTATCAACAAAGTAGTGCCTTTGCTGGCTGAGACATCATGCCACCCCCCCAAATTGGCAGGGCACCCTGTAGGTGCCCTGCTTTATGCAGACGATATAGCAGTCTTGTCACAGACGAAGGTGGGCCTAAGGCGACAGCTTCAGTGCTTTTCTGAGTTCTGCTCACAGAATAAGCTTGAGATAAACTACGACAAGTCCCAGGTTGTGGTGTTTTCAAGCTCTCGGCGGGTCTTTCACTGGAGGGTGGGCAATCACACCATTAGACAAGGAAATGCCTACTGCTACCTGGGCTTGCTATTCCAGGCAGGTGGGTCATGGAGCAGGCATGTGGAAAGCGCGCTGGTGAGGGCAAGGGGTACTGCATTCTCTACTGCCAGGCTTTTTTTCCATTCAGGGAAGTGTGCGATAGTCCCTGCAGTCAAGGTCCTTAATACCAGGATTCGTGCCCAGGTTTTATATGGGGCCGAGGTTTGGATGCCGCTTGCACCGCATTGGGCCGGGAAACTGAATAGCTTTCAGACGGGTTTTTTGCAAAGGCTTTTGAGGGTCCCTAGGGGTACCCCCTTTGCAGCAATTAGGGCAGAGCTAGGCCAATGCCCTTGGTCAATGGATGCCTGGGCCTTGGTCTTAAAGTTCTGGGCCAAGCTCCACACTGCTCAGGGGAGGGGGCTGATCAAGTTTTGGAGGGAGGATACGTATAGGAGTCAGTGGCAACGTACGGTAGAGCAGGCTCTGCGTAAATTAGGCTTTTCCCCTGCCTTTTTTGCAGGTAAAGACCTGGGAGATATCCAGCATACCATATTAAGAAGGTTGCAGGACCAGACTCAGCAGGAGGAGAGAGCACAAATTAGAGCCTCGGCCCATATGGTGGGTTACCTCCCCCTTTTGAAATTTCCTCTGGATATGGCGGCATATTTACTCGCTGACATCCCATTTAGGGGGAAGTACCTATTCATGTGCGCGAGGCTTAATGCCCTACCCTCTGCCCTACTTGAGGGACGTCTGAGAGCTATTCCTTTTGCAGATCGTTTGTGCCCCTTTGATGGGGAAAGCGTGGAGACAGTCCACCATATTTTATGTAGCTGCCATTTATATGACTCAATCCGTACTGAGCTTCTCTCCCCCTTTCTCCGGAGATTTCCGGGTAGAAATGAGTGGAGCCTCCAGCTACTGGCCTTGGCTGATGTGGACCTCTCCATCACAAGTGCTGTGGCTCGCTTTTTGATGCAAGCATTTAACTTGCGGAGCTTGTTTGTTAATTTCAAGCAACCCATCGAGTGAGGGTTAGTCTGTGGTATCTTCTTTTTAGGAATGCTATCATTATTCTATTATTATTACTATTATTATCATTATTACCTCATTTGTCTTGAAATTATTATCTGTTGCTTTACTATTTGTCCGGATTGGTATGTATGGGAGCAAATTTGCTCCTTGAGCACTTTTTGTTGTTCAGCTGAGGTATCTTGGTGTATATAGTGTCGTGGTTCCTGGGTATCCTGTTTATTTCGTTTAATTCAAAATAATAGACTGTTTACTGCTGTATGTTTTTATGCTGTATGTTTTGTTTGGCTTCGGCTGCAAATAAACAAATTCAATTTTTTTTTTCAGGGAACAACCCAGCGAGATCGGCAGCAGCAGCATCACAGGCTGCTCCCAGGGACTCCTAGCCAAATGGAAAGGTGAGTCTTGCTGCGTCCTCCTGCAGGCGGCTCCCTTTTATGCCCCCCCCCGGTCCACTTCTGGGTTCCAGTCAAATCGGGGGATATGTGGGGGATCAGGACATTTAGGGCCTTAAGGGTCAAAACCAGCACCTTCAATTGTGCCCAGAAATCTATAGGTAGCCAATGCAGACTGTAAAGCACATGTGTGATATGCTCGTGGTGACCTGTTCCCCAAAGGAGCCAGGCTGCTGTGTTCTGCACCAGCTGCAGCTTCCAAACAGTCAACAGCCCCACGTAGAGCACATTGCAGTAATCTAGCCTTGCTGTAATGAAGGCATGGATGATGATGGCCAGATCTGCATTAGAAAGAAAGGGCCACAGCCTCCTCACCAGATGAAGTTAGTGAACACTGCTCCTGAGCACCAATGCAACCTGATGTTCCAGGCACAGAAAGGGAGCCAGAAGTACTTCAAGCCTGAGAACCTGGGTAACCAGAGGAGGCTGGGCCCCATCAACGACAGGAGTTCCAATCACCTCCAAGCTGGCCAATCATCATCATTTCAGTCTCGCCTGGATTCAGTGCCAATTGGCTCACCCTCATCCAGTCCCCAACAGCAGCCAGGCATTAGGTAAGTACTGAGAATGCAGGACTTGGGTTGGATGAAAAAGAGAGGTAGAGCTGGGTGTCATCAGCATACTGATAGCACGTCACTCCAAACCTCAGAAGGCACTCGTTGCCTTCCTTAACTGGCCAGCTCCAGAGCCAAGTCGCTTGGGACAGCACCCGAATGCTAATCAGCGTTGGGTGGAAGACGTTTGTCCAGTGGAAACTGGAGCATTCATGTTGTAGGATCATTCCAGTCCAGGGGACCGTAGGAGGAGTCTTTCCATGCTAGTTCCTGCCAGCCCTATAAGCTGAAAATCCTGGTAAATAATTTATGTCACTTCCCACAGTGCCCCCAAAGCAAATGCAGAAGTGAATGAAAATCATGTGCATCCAATTTAATCTATTGCAGTTTCTCCTTGGGACCAGTGTACACAATTATTATTCACGAACTCCAAGAAACTATTGGCTGCTAAGCAAGATTCGATCATCAAACCACATGCAAAACATCATGGCAGGTTCATTGTAAACATATTTTTAAATTTATATTTATATTCCACTCTTTCCCACAGGCTCAGGGTGGCTCACAATATACAAAAATATAAAAACTAATAAAACTGTATACATTTCCCATTAAAACTATTCCTACCTCAGCCCTCCAAACCATATCCCCACCCACTAAAATCCCAGCCAAATAAATAGGTCTTGCATTACCTTCTGAAGATGCTCTGGCTTTGGCAAACCTCCATAGGAAGGGCGTTCCAAAGCTGTGGGGCAGCTACCAAGAGTGCCTCTCTGATTCCCCCTGTTATCTGGGCCTGGTTCAATGATGGAACTTGCAAGATGCCCTCCCTCCTGGCTGACCTAAGGGAGCATGATGGAACATAGATGGGAAGGCCGTCTCTTAGATATTCAGGGACCAAGCTGCTGAGGGCTTTATAGCACCTTGAATTGTGCCCAAAATACTATTGGCAGTCAGTGCCGACTTTGGGTGGAAACAAATGGCATGGTAGCCAACCACAAGTGGGTGTCCACCTGGTCATTTATTACTTCCCCTAGACAGAAAACACATGTTCTCAGTCTGGTGCCCCTGCATGGCATCCTGCCATGGCTAATGCATGTCCACGTCTTGGCATGTGGGCCAACACGCAGACGTGCTGTCTGTTGGGAGGAATGTCAGGCACAAGCCCTGCTCATCTCCTTCCTGCCCTGGTTAGAAGATAAGTAGGGCTCCTGATTGGCTCAGGGAACCTCCTTCCCAGCCAACTGTTCTCTGAACTAGCTTCAAGCCCCACTCACCTCCTTTCCGAGCAGGGCTTGTGGCTGACGTGTGGAGCAGCTGGCCAAGAAGAGGACCTGAGGGTCAATAGCTCTGTTCACAAGTTGTGAGTGTCCTCTGACACTCACCCACATCACCATGTTTTAAGTGCTGTCGTTTACGGAACGTGAGTGAGTGGCACACAACATTCACAGTTTGAAAAGGGGGCTATTGTCCCATTTATTAACATCCTTTGGAGCACTGATGTAATGTGCTCCTGGAGACCCACCTCCATCAGAAGGCAAGCCGCTACATTCTGCACCAGCTGCAGTCTTCAAGGGTAACTCCACATAGAGCACATTGTTGTAGTCTAGCTAGAACCTTTCACAAGTTGATTCATCTCTCTGGGATAGGTTTTCAAAGTCAACAATGGTATCTACGCCATTATTTCAATGGAAAGTAAATAGGAGGTAGGCACAGAAGAGCTATTATTTTTCTTTAAAAATGGGGAGATTGAGTCACGGGAAGGTAATCCCTTGCTTCCCTACTCCCCACCCTAACACACACATTTTAATTCACCACTCACTGTCTTCCTCATCTTAATGGCAGAGATGACCCTACTTACGAAATTCCTTAATCAGTGTAGTAATTCCAGAATAATTCACATTTATTTTTTTTATACAAAATTTTTATCCCACCCCTCCTGCCCACAGGGCAGCCTGGGGTGGCGAACAGCAAATATAGAAACAATAAAACAATCAAAACAGTTACAATTCACAAATATGCAAGGGGGGGGGGGGGACATGCTTCAACTATTCCTGTGGTATGTGGTACAAATCACCAATGTAACTGGTTTAACCACCCTGAACTGAAAAGAACAGGGTGGTATAGGTTCACTCTTGGTTACAGTGTTAATCTGGAAGAACTGATCTGAAAGGAAAGAAATGTGAGAAAACACAGTTGGCCTCCAGAGGACATTTTCAGACATGTCGTTCCAAGGCAAATGCTGTTGGCTAGGTCTTTCTTCATGCCATTGTCTTTGTACAGAGAGGTACATACATATTATTTATATAGCACTATCAGTATTCAAAGCACTTTACAATACTCATCTAGCTCACCCTCGCAATAACTCTGTGAGGAGTCATTATTATTCTCATTTTATGGAGACAGAACTGAGATAGTGACTTGTCCAAGGCCACCCAGTTAGTTCATGGCTAAGACAGGCTTTGAACCCTAGTCTTCTATGTTCAAGCCGAACACCTTATCCACTAGGCTTACACATGGCACGGTGAAAGGACCTGAGTCAACACAGCATTACTCCAGTTTTCTGCTAGAGTGAATCCTTGGAGAGCAACAAGGACAAAGTGACACAGAACTGGAGTAATGAAGTGGTGAATCTGGCCCATGATGGTAAAAGGTTTTTATATGTGCTTGTTTGGCATCATCTGCATGGCTCACTTGTTGTTGCTGTGTCCCTTATGAGTAGTAATGTGTCCATCCTTAACTTATTCCAATAAACCCTTTATGCCATCACACACCATCCATCATCAATTTAATTGCATGCTCTCTCTCTCTCTCATATATATGCATGTGTGCCTACACACAAACACATTTTTGCATACTTCTGGAACTCTCTGGAAATATATGATGCATGATAGTTAGTAAATTTAAAAAATACCCAAAATCTATAGTAACTAAAACTAATATATAGGGTTGGTTGACTAAATCTAACTTTGTGGATTCAATTATAATTACAGCTGGAGGAGCTGGCGCATTGGCAAGATGCATCTGCCAAAACTGACTTAGGCTTACTAAGAAACTCAAGCAAAGCTGACTACATCATCAGAAAATCTCTCTCTCATGAAACAGTGCATCTGAATGACCAATGGCTCTAGCGGTGATGGACTACAGGTTCATCTGAAGATACTTGAGGGGTAGGTGAGAAAAGAAAAGGGAGGGAGTTTTGCCTCATAGGATCAAAACTGAAACGAAAGGTAAGGGAGATGTTTCTTTCTGTAAAGTGTGTGGAGAGAATCCAAAATCTCCCAGAACAAAGAAGGGGAAATTACAAAACTATATTGGATTTGGGAGGGATTTGGATAGCTGTGGTGTGTTACAATCAGCCTTAACAGCTACTTATTAAGGAGGAAGGGCTCAGGAAAGCTGTGCTTAACACTCTTTCCAGCTCTGCTAAACTATTTATGAAGAGCTAACTATAATTAGAAATCCAAACTTTTTTTAAAAAAAACAGTAAACCAAAAATTTACTTTAAAAAAATGGCTGAAGTCCAACTATTTTTACTGGGTAGTGCTGGAATGTTACCATACACAATTCTGCTGTAAAATAAAAATAAAAAATATAACAAAAAATACACCTCATGCCAATATTAGAAGAGAATAAATGATAATTATATTAGCCACCAATTGGAGCCAGCACAGACCTCTGGGAATTGGCAACCTACTATGTGTTATATGATACATTATTACTCACGGTGCAAGCTGTTGGCATTTCTCTACAGGGGGAAAAAATGGAGGGCCATTTCTTTTACGGAGGGAATGAATCTGTTTTGTCAGTTAATAATGACCTGAAAAATACCTGTCTAATTAGATCATTCTGAAAAAGTACAAGATTTGAATTACATGGGAAACAGTTAGCCCCATGCAAGGAATATGGGTGGGATAACTTGCTGCCTGATGTGGCATTATCCGTAGACACCAAGCAGGAATGATGCCAAGAGGTATGAAGGGGCAGTAGGTGCTCTTCCCCCCCCTACAAAATGTTTCCCATTACCCTTTCTACTACTGCAGCCACTGGAGAAGTAGAATATATTCAGCAAACCGTTAGGCAATTTTAGTAGGTTAAGGATGCAACATTAATTGATATTAAAACGACACTGTTTTAATACTGGTATACGCTTGTGCATATTTTATACTTATACAAGTAAATATTACTAGCATTGTTATTCTGCAGCCCCACCCCCAACCCCCATTGTATAAAGTATGCGTAGCAAACTCCTTGTCCCACCTCCCAATAATGGTCTTTGCCCCCACTTTGCTCCCCTGCTCTAATTATTCTAGCATCACCCCTAACACCAAGATTTTTTTAAAAACAGACGCTGCAGCCTGATTTAGGCTTTTTTATACACGGATGGTGCAGCAGTGCCGATGGGTGTGCACACCCAGTGAACACCCGGCAGCGCCGAGCAGGGAGACGGTTACATGGACAGCACCACAGGGGGAAGTGGGATGGAAAGGGGAGGGGCCAGTAAACACCCAGCGGCCAAACACCCACCCTGGAAAGCACCCCGCAAACCCCCATGACAATCACACGGACAGCTGAGACCGTGAACGGTGGGGAAGCCCTGCCTAGCACAGCGACGGCACAACATAGCCAACTGTGGGCAAATGAAGCCACGCAACACAGCCCCATCTCCGAGCCGCCAGAACCCGCGTGGGCAGGGCAGGAGGGAGCAGGGATGACAGGAGCTACAAAGTAGCCCCCCTCCCAGCCCCGGCACAGAGGCCAGACAGCCCGGCGCCATGGAGTCCCCCCAAACAGCCAAGCACCCCACACACAGCAGGCAACACAAGCACGCAGGGATGGGCCCACAACCCACGGGGGCCAGGGGGAAACAGGAGTGAAGCAAGGAGTGAGAACCGAGCAGGGAAAAAAGCCAAGGGAACGGGCCACACAGCCCAAGGGACCAGCAGGAGAGGGGGGTGGGGGGAGGCTACGCCAGGCAGGTGAGCACCCACAGAGCCCAGCACACACACACCAGGGACAAGGCCAAACCACCCATCCAAGGCGACGCGCTGCCACCCGGGGAGGGGGGAGCGGGATAGCGGCTACACCGCCCAGGCAACTGCACAGCACCCCCCAGAGGCGCCCACACAAGGGGGCAGATCACAGGGAAGCAGGACACACACAACCGGGGAAGGAACACAAACAACTTTAATAAACAAACAGGACAACAAGGAGGAGCAGGTGAATGGGGCAACATAAACAAAGGGGAGCACTGTCAGCTCCGGCAGCAGGGGCGCCCCCCCAGGTCAATAGGGCCAGTGACCCTGCACCCGGCGCCAGCGTTCCACCTGTGAGTGGTCCAGCCAGTGCACCCTCTCGAGGATGTGCAGGAGGAGGCCCAACACCTCTCCCTGCTCCCAGGTGCCCTCTGCAATCATCAGTTGCACTGGAAGGGACAGAGGGAGAGGGAAAGGCCATCAGAACTGGCCACGGGCCCCAAGAAACTGCACCCCCACAGAGACACACAGGGACAGGGCCCAGAAAACAAGCAGCACACTCACGGATCGCATCGAACAGCTGGCCGGCTGCTCGCAGGTTCCAGACCACCCACTCCAGCTGGCGGGCCATCCCGGATAACCGCAGCATGGCCAGGAACATATTTATTTATTTATTTATTTATTTCAGCACATTTTTATCTCGCCCCTCCTGCAAAGCAGCCCGGGGCGGCTCACAACATAAAATAATTAAAACAATAAAATACATTAAAATTCAATAAAACCAACATATATTCCATATAAATATTAAACAGGGCTTAGACAAAAAAAA
>QEPC01009174.1:1997366-2014918 GCA_003113815.1 Sphenodon punctatus | reverse complement strand
AAAATTATATTGTTGTTATTGAATGTTGTTCACCGCCCTGGGCTGCCCTGAGGGCAGGAGGGGCAGGATATAAATTTTAAATAAATAAATAAATAAATATGGGGGCAGGGAGGCCAACATGGGAGGGGCGGCCTGATGGCACTGCTGGCACAGAAGCAAGGCAGGGCCAACCATAGCAGAAATGTACTTTATTAGCGATGGGGGAAAGGAATCCCCCCCGCCAAACACTGGCAGGGGATGGCGTGCACGTGGCCCCATGGCTGGTCCAGGGCACTTGGACACTCACAGCAGGAGGGTGAGGGCACAATGGAAATCTCAGGGGGATGGAGCCGTGGGCACACAGAGGGGACGATGGGGTCAGGCGGATGAAGTAGCTGGCAACAGGGATGCAGATGACAGCGCAGCGGCTGTGCAGTGGCACAGGGGGGAGGCAATGCACAGTCACGGGCAGCAGGGTGGCAGGGAGTGGGAGGCAGTGAGGCATGGCTCAGGGACAGTCCAGTGGGTGCTACTGGAATGGAGACCCCTGTGCAAGACCCTCTCAGGTGAACAGGCCCCTGCGGAACCCCTGGGAATGCATATGACCATCCACCAGGAAGCGGGGCAGGAGTTGATTGGCAGTGGTGGCTGCAGGGTGCACAGCTGTTAGGTTCCTCACCGCTCAAAGGGCACCAAGCTCCACGGCGGTACGGGTCCCAGTCAGGAGGGGTCCACCAACATCAGGGGGCAGCAAGCCCAAGTCCCAAAGTAGGGCCAGCAAGTCCGAGGCCGGTCGCAGGAGACCACGGGCATACAGGAGGGTGCCGGTGTAGTTGGCTGCAACAGGGGGACCCCCGGACTCTAAGGCAAGCCTGTTCTCAGGTCGCGCTGCCACCAGGCGAATGGCCATGATCTCCTCAGCGGTTTACGGCACGACGGCGGCGGGTGGGTGCCCCCACAGCAATTGCTGCAGGAGGGTGAAGGCAAGCTCCAGGACATGCCCCCGGCAACCTGGGGCCCCAACTTCATGGCCCATCAGCCACATGTACCGTGATAGGAGCTGGAAGCCATCTGCCACTAACGGGGTCGGTCAACAACAGTTGCATGTCAGGGTTCTGCCATAGGGTCCCCAACAGCATTTCCGCACAGGGTGACCACCCCTCCATGCCCCCATCCCTGCCCGAGGGCCCCACACAACACCCTGCCATCACAGGAGGGTGAAGGCAAGCTCCAGGACATGCCCCCGGCAACCTGGGGCCCCAACTTCATGGCCCATCAGCCACATGTACCGTGATAGGAGCTGGAAGCCATCTGCCACTAACGGGGTCGGTCAACAACAGTTGCATGTCAGGGTTCTGCCATAGGGTCCCCAACAGCATTTCCGCACAGGGTGACCACCCCTCCATGCCCCCATCCCTGCCCGAGGGCCCCACACAACACCCTGCCATCACTGTTGCGAGGCCCACTCTAGAGGAGGCACAGGAGTGAGACGGAGGACAGCTGTGATGGAGCCGAGCACGGGGAGTGCAGCTCCCCGAGCCGAAGCGTGACCTTGCATGCCTGAGATAGGCCAGCCTGCTGGGGCCGGGACTCCCCAACCCACACACCAGACAGACGAGTTCCAGTACAGGTGATGACAGATGAGTGAGGCCACGGCTGCCTAGAACGCAAGGCCAATCATCCAAGCCAGGCACCATATCACCAGTAAGCACAGCTGCAGCATGCCAAGGCAACCCATCACAGTGACGGATGTGGAGCAGGTGCGGATGCAGTGGTACCCCGGGGTGCATGGGGCCGGCCCACAGTGAATGGGGAGGGGGCCAGCGCCCATGGACAAGCCGGTGCCCCCCCTGACCTATCCGCCCCGGCGGGCAGGCAGTCGGCGCACATTGGGGGATGAGCAGCCAGGCCGGAGACCCAGTGACAGCACCCAACACACCCCTGGTCGAGCACCAATTGTAGGCCTGTGAACACTGGGCGACACGGTACGTAAGCGACCTGATGCAGGTGGTTCGGCGTGGCAAGTAGAGTGAGGTGGATGAGGTTGAGCGGTGTACAGAGTGGAGGAACACATAGCAGTGAGGACACAGAGATGGATCAGGGATACATGGGGTGTGGAGGCTGGGGGCACAGGCCATGCAGTGGTGTGCTGATAGGGCTGGGTACAGGCGGCCGCCAGCAGCTAAAGCAGGGGCCAGTCACAGCGGTGCAGGCCGTGGCAGTTCAGTACCGTGCACCCAGAGGAGCAGGGCCTATACTGTGGTGCTACCATCCAGTTGATATCGGGGGGTTCCCGGGAGTGGGGATCTGTGGAACCATGCTGTCAGAGGACAAGCCCACTCAGCATGACCGTGCTGTTGACCGCCCTGAGCGCTGGTTTCACGCTGCTGCACCTACTGTTCCAGCAGATGTCCCAGCTCCTCCTGTCATGGCGCCGCTACATCCTCCAGGGGGAACAGCGTCGGAGGGCTGCGAACGTGCAGAGGGTGGCGACGGTGCAATGGGCATGGCGGACTGCTGCTCATCGCAATGTCATGTTGGGCACCGCGGTGTTCCTGCACACCCGGCTGGTCCTGGCCCGGTGGCCCCTGAACCTGTATGCTCGCTGTGTGACTGTTCTGACCTGGCAAATGCACTGGACATGTTCCTGCATCAACGACTGGTGGGAGAACCTGCTGGCTACCTGGACGGATGAGGAATGGACGGACCACTTCCAAATGAACCGCTCCCTCCTGACCCGGTTAGGGGAGCTCCTGAACCCCCATCTACGGAGGCGGGAGATCAACATGCGCTATCCGCTGCCACCAGGGATGCGACTGGCCATGGTGGTGTGGAGGATGGCCACCCCTGATTCATGCAGGAATGTTGGGGAGCAGTTTGGCATGGGGACGGCCACTGTGAACAGGACACTCCATGATGTGTGCAACCTAATCATGGAGCTCCTCCTCGAGCGGGTCATCCAGCTCCACGATCCCGAGGAGGTGATACACGGCTTTGAGGAGCTGGGGTTCCCTCATTGTATCAAGGCGATTGACAGCACCCACATCCTTATCATACGGCCCCCACATGCAAAGATCAACTACATGAACAGGAAGCAGGCCTTTTCCATCAATCTGCAGGCCATCGTGGTTCATAGGGGCCTATTATAGATGTGTACACGGGCCAGTCGGGGAGGAGCCATGATACGGGTATACTGTGCATGTCCCTGTTCTACGCTCGCATGTTCAATGGGGAGATCGCCCCCACCTGTACCGCATGATAGAGGGCATTCCCATGGTCCCTGTTGTGATAGGGGAACCCACGTACCCGCTCAGCCCATGGCTCATGAGGGCCTATCCAGTGGCGTGCAACCCTGACCACCGCATGTTCAACGAGAGCCTGTTGTCAGCACGCAGCGTGGTGGAGCGGACCTTCGGCCAGCTGAAGATGCACTGGTGCCTATTGATGAACAGGAGCCAATTCGACCTAGACCACACCCCCATCCTTGTCCTGGCTGCGTGCATCCTGCACAACATATGCAATACCGGTAGAGCTGCCCTGGACAACCCCCCACCCATACAGATGGCAGGCCCCATGCCCCTGTACCAACATGTCAAGGGCAAGAAACTAACAAAGCTGAATCAGTCGCAGAAATAATCTAACCAGCCAAAAAAAAAAAAAAAAGGAAATCAAGCAAGGTCTCTATACTCAGCAGAGCAAGGGCGCAGCTAAGTTTATCTTTTGCTAAGCTGAAACGCCAATTTGGCAAGGTTATGCGCATCTCGGGAACATTAGATTGCAGTAAAGATTGGAGCAACTACTCCGGAGAGAGATAGGGCTGATTGGCCAGCCAGGTGGCAAGATATAAATCCCTCCAGTAAGAATTAAGGGGACAGGAGAATAACAAATGCAATAAATCCTCAATTTGACCAGTATTGCATAGACAGAGTCTGTCCCTATAAGGAGTGCCATCTCTCCTCCCTTGTAATACCTTAGTGGGGAGGAGGTCAAAACGCAGGAGTGTTAGAGCTCTGCGAAATTTAGGCTCCTCCACTGTCTTTAAATAAAGCTCACAACCCGGTGAGTATTTAAATAGTTTATAATATGGGGTACATCAAAAAATCTGAAGGGCCCCCAAATCCTGCTGCAATGCTTGATCCTCAAGCTGCTTCCTAATGATTAATCTCCTTTTATTATTAGGGATAGCTCTAAGCATTTCAGGAGATAATCTTAGATCATGTAAAGCATTCATAGCTTTTCTCAACCATGATCTACGAGTAGACCAGGATTTAGCTTCCTCAAGACACAAGCACGGAAGTCTGTCCTCCAGCATATCACTTTGCTCCCCTGCCCATGACCTTGTAAAACTCATCAATAAACCTTGTTGATCCCCTTGACATCTATCCACGCCTTCATGCTTTGTGTGGGTAAGGGGGTTTCGGGAACTGGTCCACTGTGTTGCCTGGGTGCGAGCGCCCTCCCCGCAGACAGTCACGGGGTGCACTGGCTGCCCAGTGCCCTGCATGCCACCTCTCACCGGTCTGCCTGTGCTGTGTACCTCTGCACTTGTTGCACACACTAGTGCTGCCTGCAGGCTGGATGGGCGGTCCCCTGGGCCAGCGTGTTCGCCGACCCTCACCAAGCCCATGCCCCCCTGCCAGCCCATCCCGCCCGCTGGGCCCAGAACAGACAACACGACATGGAGGTACATTAACAGCTGTTTTTATTAGGGGACACTATTCACAAGGGGATGGGATTGCTATTTTGGGGGGTGACCTCATCTTCACTTGGCTGCACCACCAGGGCTTGCCTCCCAGCGGGTCTTTGCTACTGCCGAGCGCAGCGATTGGTGAGCGGACGGCCCGGGCTCCCTGTCATCCACAGGATGCTCCACACCAGCCTCTGGTGCAGGACCCTGCAAGGAAGAACAAGCATGAGGTGAGAATCCCATATGTGCACATGTCGCCTTTCCTCGCCAGTGCCAGGTCCACTGGGGTTCCCAGGAGTGGCCTATGGGCCCCCTCATCCCCTCCCAGCCCCCGATGAAGTGGTGACCCCCACCCTCAGGAAGGGGTGCTCCGGTCTTACCTGAGGCGATGGGGCAGCGGGCATGGTTGATCATCCTGGGGTGCTGGGTCATTGGGTGGAGGCATTGGTTCCCGGTGGAGGGGTCAGGGTTGCAGCTGTGGGTGAACCAGGAGGGGTGTAGCCTGGAATGGCGGCCCCACCGGCAGATCAGATGGACCTATGTGGGGGAGGGGGACCCTTTGAACCAGGCCCGGGAAGGGATACTGCTGGGGACACCAGGGTTGGCCGAAGTGCAGGGGAGGGGGTACATCCTTGGAGTCTGTCGGTCACCATTCCTCCATCCGTGGCCTGGGAGCCCCTGTCGTGTGGGGGGTCATGCCGCAGGACCACCACCGCCTCCCCCATGAGGTCCATGAATCGTGCGGCCTGACCCTCTAGCATGGCACGGGCACGCACTGTCTCCACTCTGTCGAAGCGCTGCTCGTGGTGGAGGGTGGCAGCCTGGCGCCTGTCCCAGAGGTGCTTGGTGCGGGACCGGGTCAGTATAGCTGCCAGCATCACCCAGTCCCTTTCCTCCTCCCCTCTTAGCAGCAATCTGGTGAGCGCTAGCTCCCGGGAGTGCACTTCGGCTACGCTTCTAGATTCCTCGAGCAGCTCCCTGCCCAGTTCCTCCCTCCGCCACCGGTTCCTGGTCTGCATCTCCCGGTTCCTCTCCACGCTGCCAGCAGCTGCACCCCTTACACAAGTGGGTCGCTGTTCTGTGAAGGCGAGGTTGCATCCCATGTTAGTATGCCTGCCCAGTGAGAACCACTGCCACCTACCTCAGTTCCTGGGGTGTGAACGAGGGAGGCCACCCCCCGTTGTTGGTGCTCCATCTTGTTGCTCCCATGTGTGGCCCTCCCCCTGCCCTGCCATTGTGTGGGGAACCCCACTGGTTGGGGATCACTGCCGGTAGAGCCAGTGACAGTCATGTGTTCCGTGGCACCCACCCAACAACACTCCCGTTTGCCCCCTCTGACTCGACCCTATAGGGCACGGGTGGCTGGGGGTGCGGGTTTCCACAGTGCTCGAGGAGTACCGGGGCATCCGCTCGAGCCTTGCATCCCTGCACCCCCGTGCTGCCGGTGCCCTACAACTATGCACCCCCTCTGTCTTGTACCATGTCTGGTCCCCCCCGCTAGCCTCCCCTGTGTCCCTTTCCCTCGGCGTGTGTTCCCCGGCACCCCAGTGGGGTCCTGCCCTGTCTCTCCCCCCCTCCCCCATGGCCATGCAGCCGCACCGGTGTGAGGCTGCTGGAGGCAGTGTGCCCCTCTGGTGGGGTGCCCCATGGTATTGCGTGGGCTGGTGGTCCAGGTTCAGGTGTGGGAGGGAGGCCCCGGGGGCCTCCCTCCCCATGCTGTACAGCCACCCACCTGTACGCCGTGCCCCCCGTGGCCCCTTGGCCGGCTTGGCCTACCATAGCAGTGCAGCTCACCAGGTAGCAGGGGTGCAGCTGGTCCGTCCTTGACCACCTCCTCCTCCGCGACCTCCACCTTGTGCACCTCCAGGCAACCTTGAGTTGCAATGGGAACAGGGACCCGTTAGTGTTTACTGGCACCCCGGCTCCGGTCACTGCGACTCTGCCCAGGGCCTTCTCCCCCCGGGCTCGATGGGACGTTTGTACCTGGGTGCTGTTCCTCCACCTCCTGGGGGCCTTCCCGGGTCTCAGTGGGCTCCGTGTATGCCCCCCTTCCCTGTGGCCGGGCAGCCTGTGGGTTTTGTGGGTGCATGCGGAGGGCGGTGTTACCATGGGTGCATCCCCGGGGCGCCTTCTTCCCCTGGGGGATGGGGCCCTCCCATCCTGCTTCCTGGCTGGCCTCGCCGGGGGCAGCGTCCCCCCCCCGCTCTGGGGGGTCCAGCAGGGGGCGTTGTGTGGTGGCCCTCCATCTGCCCCTGGCAAAGGCGGTGCCGTGTGTGCAGGAGACCACAATGTCTCCATTTATGCAGAAGAATGTGTCCAGCTCCTCCTGGAACTCGGCTATGCACATGGCATGGCCAGACTTGAGATTTTTGTCCTTGATACACTTATATCCGGATCTCAAGTCCTTTTCCTGCTGCATGCACTGAGTGACGTCCCTATTGTACCCCTGCCGCTGCATCTCCTGGGTGATGGCTTCATAGACCTGTCTGGGCTTGTAGCTGTGCACCAGGTCGTGCTGGACCCTTTCGGACCCCCCCACGCATATTTATTTATTTATTTATTTATTTATTTTCCAAATTTATACCCCGCCCCCTCCTGCAACGCAGCTCGGGGCGGCTTCCAACAATAAACAATAAAACATTAAAATTCCTTTTAAAATATTAAATATAAAATGTATCATATAAAACAGGGCTAGAAAAATAACAAATAAATAAATGGGCGGGGGACTAAAATCATCCCCCCCCACCCTCCCTCCCAAAGGCCTGGGCAAACAGCCAGGTCTTACAGTTCCGCCGAAATGTCAAAAGGCTTGGGGCCAGGCGAGCTTCCTCCGGAAGGGAGTTCCACAGCCGCGGCCCTACCACCGAGAATGCTCGCTCCATCGTGGCCCCCCGCTTAACACGGGGGACCTCCAGGAGGGCACCCCCGGCAGACCGCAGGAGCCGCTCTGGGGCGCGAAGGGCGAGGCGGTCCCTAAGGTATGAGGGGCCAAGACCGTATAGGGCTTTATAGATCATCACTAGGACCTTGAACTTGGCCCGGCACACTATCGGCAGCCAGTGCAGAGCTCGGAGCACCGGTGTAATGTGCTCCCGGCGACCCGTCCCCGTAAGAAGACGAGCCGCCGCATTCTGCACCAGCTGCAGCCTCCGAGCCAAGAACAAGGGAAGCCCCACGTAGAGCGCGTTGCAGTAGTCGAGCCTCGAGGTGACAAAGGCATGGATGAGGGAGGCCAGGTCGCTGTCCCCGGGGCTTTATGCCCCCACTACTTCTGGGTGGGGGGGAGGGGACAGGACAGCCCACGTGGCTGCCCTCTACGTTCCCCCCCTAGCCCCCAACCTCACTGTTCGTTGTTTTTCTCCCCGCAGGTGTCCGGCGGAGATGAGAGCAGCGGCGGCGGCCCCAGCAGCAGGTGTCAGCGGCGGCGGTGAGGCAAGCAAGCCCCCCCGCACTAGCAGCAAAGCAGGTAAGTGATGGTATTCCCCCTGCAGGCTTCTGCAGCTCAGCCGCTGTCCCCGGGGCTTTATGCCCCCGCTACTTCCGGGTGGGGGGGAGGGGACAGGACAGCGCACGTGGCTGCCCTCTGCTTTCCCCCCCTAGCCCCCAACCTCACTGTTCATTGTTTTTCTCCCCGCAGGTGTCTGGCGTGGATGAGAGCAGCAGCGGCGGCCCCAGAAGCAGATGTCAGCGGCGGCGGCAGCGGCGGTGAGGCAAGCAAGCCCCCCCACACCAGCAGCAAAGCAGGTAAGTGATGGTATTCCCCCTGCAAGCTTATGAAGTCCCTGGTCTCCTGCCTGGACCAGGATTCCCCCTTTTGGGACCTGCGTGTGGGGGGCCTTCTAGATTGGCAGCATGGGGCCTGCCCAGTGGCTGTGGTAGCTGTGGAGGTGGTTGTCTCCTGTAGGGGGTATTGCATGGGGGTTATTCTCCGTCCCGCTGACCCCCTCCGTGCCCCCATGGGGCCTCCCCTCCCCCCCCAGGGTGACCTTCTGCTTACCTGACTGTCTGGGGGGCCTCCTCGGCCGTCTCCCTGGTGGTGTGGTGCTCCGTTGTCTGGGTGCTGTCCTGGGGGGGATGGGGACAAGGATTCGCTGGCTGCCGCCTGCCCTGTGTTCCCTTGTGCACAGTGCCGGGACACGGCCCTCACTTCCCTGGTTTGTGGGGGTCCCCTTGTTCTCACCTCGCTGTCGCTGCTGCTCCTCTGGCCGTGCCCTGTGGCTGTGCTGTGCTGGGGTTCAGTGGTCAGTGCCGCAGCTGCTGTGTGCCCTCGGCCCTGTGCTGGGAGATGTGTGCTGTGGTTAGCCATGCCGCATTCCCTCCCTGGACCAGCGACCCGGCCCCCCCAGCTGCACTGGCTGGCCGCGCCCCTTCCCCTGGTTGCTCCTGGGTCCCTGTGCTCACCTGACCTCGTTCCGCGTGTGACGTGGCGCTGGGTCTCTTGGTCTTGTTGCGGGCTGTCCTCCCAGACATCGTGGGAGCCAGCACACCCATGGCATGTTTCTGCCCTCCTTTATGGGCTCCCAACCGGACATCCAGAGTCACTCCCGGTGGGCGTGTCTGCGTGGGGGCACATGCATGTCCTCTCATGCCGTCACACTGCAGTTCCACTGGTCCCATCCCCGTGGGTGTATTGGTTTTTACACTGACATTTGGGTGTTGAACACCTGGCTCCCTCCCAGCTTCTCAGTGGGTGTTGGTGGGTGAGTCATGCATGCGCACACACTCGTGAATGTTTTCATGGACATTCTCCCACCCATCTGATGGGTGTTTGTGGGTGTTCATGGGTGGGTGCCTTCCATGTAAAAGAGGCCTTAAACTCCTAGGCTGTAATTCACAACCACTTATTCTAGAGTAGACACAGTGAAGCCTGCAAGGCTACAGTGGGACTACTCTTGAGTAAGTAGTTTGTGGATTGTGGCCATGGTACCTAAATGGGAGTGAAGGGAGAATGTAGCCCTAGAGTAAAAACAGCTGTGCAGATGGCACAGCGACCTGCCAGCCCAGACCATGGCAGGAAACCATGCCCACCCCTCGTTTGGTTGGGAAGGGGCACCGAACAAATGTGCCTGAAGCCGGAGAGCCATCCCGCCTCCCACACGCCCTGGGTAGGACAGGGAGCTCAACAAACATGCAGGCGGTTGGCCCTACCATCACTCTGCTCCCAGCCCCCCGCCCCCCCCCCATCATGATGGCCCTTGCCCTGAGGCAGGGACAAACAAACTTGCTACCCCACATTGGTCCATGTGAGTGGCCCTTGGCTTGGGCTGCATCCTCAGAGATTTGCTGAGGACTCAGCCTGGGAAGTCCGGGGCCAACATATTCCAACGTGGGACCAAACGTGTGGGTGAGTCCTGGGTCACAGCAGGCCAACGCAGGCCCATGTCAAGTTTGTTTTTACGCATAGGAAGAATCGTTGATTGTTGACTGCAATTTTGAAAATGTCCAGTCACCTCAAGGGACATAATTATTATACATATTGAGGTGTCCAATTATGTGAGAGTTATAAAGCATGCTTTTAATCAAAGAGGATCTGCATACAGGTGTATCATATAGGAGAGGTTGTACTGTTTTTGTAAGGACCTAGGCTTGAACCTATGCCCTCAGGGGTACTAGAGCAGTGGCCAGCATTCTTGCACTCCTCCTCAGCCTGCTTCTGGCTCAGCCACTCCCCTCAAAAGGCCTCCCTGCTTTGCCCTAGCCACACCCTTCCTGTCTGTCTCCTGCCCTTACCAGCTTCCTGATTGGCTGCCAGCCAGCATATATAAGGCTTGCTGATAGCACCAGGAACGTTTCCTACATGCCCTGTCTTTCTCCCAGCCTCAGCCCTTGTGCCTTCCTCTTGTTTCCAGACCTCTGCTGTTCTTAGCCCCAAGCCTTGCTTTGTGTCCTTGATTCTGGTCCTGTTTTTCCTCTAGTCCCTGCCCTTAGTTTTGCTTCCTGTTTTCCCTCTCGAATCCCAGTTTCGTCCCTGATCCTGTCGCTGCACCCCAAACCTCATATCTTCCCGTGACTTGAATATGCCCCTCACCATGCAACCCTCACAGTATTTGGGTATTTGAGTACATCTTGCCAGTTGCCAGGCATCTCTCTCCATATTTCAGCACTAGCACTCACTTTTCAGAAATGCTGAGTGTCTGCAACTTTTTAAGTACCTTCCCACCATATTCAAATACATAAATATGGATTTAGCCGCCTAAGAGGTGGCACCCACCATAGAAAATGTGAACCTTAATTCCCACTGCATACTTTCATTAGTTAGCATATGATATTGAAACTCTGCACTGAATCCCTAGGGTTAGCTGAGGTAGCAGCCAGCACACTGAACGGTGGAAATGTGAGGACAGCTTGTAATTCATGTAATCGAGCACAGGTCTACCAGCAGCCCCCTCCCCAGCAGGGAAGAGACCAGGGATGCTTTCACTAGACTGTGACAGCCCCCACTACCCTTCCATTTCAATGTGGTTGGACTGCTCCCCGCTAGCGCATGCCATAAGATATAGGCTAACCTTGCCTACTGTGTGTCAGTGCATGTAGGGTTGTGCTGCTCCCCACCAACCAGCCAATGAATGGTGAGCAGGACCGCCCCTCCCTCCTAGTCTTGCATCAGCCCTGGAATGGGGCTACATGCGTTACATTGGCTATTTATGGACCAATGCTCAAATAGCTAATGGGTTTATTATTTGTGGGTATTATTTGCATTTTTGGGCTAGCCCTACAGCTACCTGAACATTATCCTTGACCAGAAATGGATACTCACATCTCATTTTTCATATTTTCTGTTTTGCCCCGATGTTGTTCAACCTATTTATAAATAGTGTTGTCCCTCTTTTAGCCGAGCCTGGGTTTTTTCCACCCAAGCTCCATGATCGGGCTGTCGGGTGCCTATTGTATGCAGATGACATCATGATCTTGTCCCAGACTAGGGTAGGTCTTCTCAGGCAATTATTCTCCTTTCTGGAATTTTGTGTCCAGAGTAAACTCGAGATCAATTACAACAACAAATCAAAAATTAAGATTTTCTCCAAATGTCTGAAAATCCATCAGTGGGCCATAGGTGGCCACAAAATCGCCCAAGTTAAATCTTTTAGGTACCTGAGTCTTCACTTTCAAGCGTCGGGGTCCTGGAAGGCCCATTTAGATGGAGCCATGTCTGCGGCTAGGGGCACAGCCCTTTCTGTGGCTAGATTATTTGGCAGGATGGGGAGGCGTGCAGTGCTCCCTGCAATTAAGGTTTTAAATGCCAAAGTAAGGGCCCAGCTGCTGTACGGGGCCGCTTTGTGGGCACCACTTTTACATCCTAAGTTGGCCCTAGTGGATAGGGAGCAGGCTCTTTTTCTTCAGAGGCTCCTAAGGGTCCCTGGCGCTACTCCGCATGCAGCTATCAGGTTAGGAGCCAGTCAGGTAAGGTGGTCTACCATGGCCTGGGCAACTGCTATGAAATTCTGGGTCAAGTTAAATCTTTTTCCCAGACTTACTTGAAGAAGGACTCGTTTGATAGTTCTTGACGTCGGGCCACAGAGTTATTTTTGCGGCAACTGGGTTTTCATCCCGATTATTGGATGGAGAAGGCCCTGGTAGTGGTGATGAGGGACCTCAGGCATAGGACAGGAGATAGAGATTTACAAGAAGAGACAGCAGCTATTAGAGCCAGCAAGCATCTGACTGATTATCTCCATTATGTAAAACCTAGACCAAGTCTGGCCCCTTACCTCCTCTCCTCCACCTCGCCAGGGGGCAAATATCTGTTTATGTGTGCCCGTCTCAACGCTTTGCTGTCGGCAGTGTTGGAGGGCCGATTTCAGGGTATTCAGTTCTTGGATCGGCTCTGTCCATTCGACCGGCAGCACATTGAGACGGTGTCCCACATATTAGTGAATTGTCATCTTTATGATGATATTCACCCCAAGTATATTGCCAAGGTTTTTTCCAAGTTTCCACATCGCTCTGACCACAATTTCTTTGTTCTGGGTCTGGCCAACGAAGATCCTGCTATCACAGCTCTGGCCAACGAAGATCCTGCGGTAGTCCAGTTTTTGCAAGCAGCATTTAGTAAACGCTCCTTATTTCTTAAGTTTAAGAACTCTGTTTTGAGATTGTAATGTTGCTGTAATGCTTAGGCATTCTGCAGGGGCGCCATTTGAGGGCAAGGATGTAGTATGTATGGTTGAAGCATAATAGTATTTATAATGATGGGGGCGTCTAAAAGTGTTTAAAGGGCTTACCTCCCTTTTTAAATTTATTTTTAGTCTAGTTTGTTAAGTTCCCTCATAGGGGTTTTGTATGTTATGTATGTTGACTGGCTTCGGCTGCAATAAACTATTATATTATTATATATTATATATATTCTGTTTCAGGTGTTTGTTTGTTTTTCATTTTCCGATTTTTCATTTTGATTATTTGGGTCATTTCAGTATTTTGGTTGTGTCCTTTTAAGTAATTGTGCATGCATAATAGTGCAAATAATGCCAAAATGGCCTAACTAAAGTGCTAAAATGACTGAAATGCCAAAATAACCAAAACAAAAAATTGAAATGGAATAACTTGAGTATCTGTTGTCACTTGAATAGCTATTTTTGGTTTGGGTTGTACAGGTTCGATGGGTTTGCCTGCTTTTGCAGGTAACCATTTCAGTCTTCGTATGGGCCTAAATGCAAGATCGCTGCTCCAATTGTTTTCTCTAGCAGCATTCCCAGATTTGGCGCATAACCACGTGCGTGTTTCTGTGCCTGCTTGTATTACACACAAACACATGAATTGAAGTGGCTATTGTAACAAGTGGAAATACCCTCCTCATCTATGCATTGTGTATTCATGCATTTTGTTATCAAAGGATTAGAGTACTATGACGTGCACTGTGCGAGGCCACATCTTGAGTCCATTTGGTAACTGAAGCCAGTGCACAATGCAGTCACCTGTTAAGTGAAGCATCATGCAGAGTGCATATAAGAACACTTTTATGAAATCTGCAGTGGGTGCCTTGCCAGTAAATGTCTGGACTGAGTTCAAGGTGTAGGCTTTAACCCAGAAAGAGTTAAGAGGCTCTGGACCAGGTGACGTTAAAGATTGCCTTTCTCCTCATGCAATCAAACTGCAATTGTATTAAATGGAGGAGTCTGAACTGGAAACCCCTTTGGTTTAACTGTGTGGGGGCTGTAGTCATGACCTTCTACATATGAATGAACCTTTATGGTATATGCATATTAGTGGCCTGGCGTGTTTTCAGATGGATTATTATTATTATTATTATAATAAAAGATTTGTTATCCCGCCCCCTCCTGTCAAAGGCAGCTCGAGGCGGCGTACAATATAAAAGCATTAAAAATTACATACAGCTTAAAAGATGCAGGACTACCCACCCCCCAAAACTGCACTGGGGGTGCACGCCCGTGTCTGCCAGCTCCCAGCCCCACGGGGGTCCAGATCAGACTGACCTAGCGGATTCCCTGGCCACCCACGCGGCGACACACACCCACCATAGAGTTTTGAGCTCGAGCATCTGCAACGCTATGGTGTTGCCTGGGGCAACGGCTGGCTGGAAGTCCAGACCACTGCTCCACTTTGGGCCAGTGCCCCAGGTTTGGCTGGCACACTCCATGGGTGGTGCTCAGGGATTTTCTGGATTGCTGCCAGTGGGACTGCCCCAGGAAGGCACAGCCTGCTCCATCTGCACATCTGGTGGGATGCCTTTAAACGGATGGGGCACTCGGGGGTGAAGCAGGCCAGCACTGGAGCAGCCTGTCTGTCTAACAACACCCCTTATCTCCCAAGCAGAGCTGAAATGAGTATCCACCAAACCGAGCAAACCCATTGAATCTGAATGATCCAACCAAAACTAACGAACTCAGTACGAACAATATCTGTCCAATCTTCAATTTATGACCCGTTTTCATCTTTTTGGTTCAGTTCATTCACGTCTGTTAAGTTCGTAAAGAAGTGCTTTTATGCTCTTTCCCATCTGTTTCATGGACAACGTTCTCTAGAACCATTTGCAAAGCTACCCCATGGTCCTCTTGCAAATCATTCCTTAAATATTTCCCTACCACAATGCCTATATAAAACCTAATAAAAGTTGGGCAGTTGGTTTGCTGAGACTAGGGATGGGCGAACAGATCGCGGTTCGGGTTCGTCCGTTCGGTTCGTCCGTTCGGTTCGTTCGTTTGGTTCGGTTCGTTCGGTCGGTTCGGTCGCCGAGTTCGGGTTCGGCTGTTCGGTTCGTTCGTCCGAACAGGCTGTTCGGTTCGTCCGTTCGGCTGTTCGGTTTGGCCGTTCGGGAAGTGGTGGTGTGGTTTTTTTGTGTGTTTTTTATATGTTTTTTTGGGATTTTATTGGGTTTTCTTTTGTTCTTTATTTGGTTTTTTGGTTTTTATATGGAGTTTTCTTATTTTTTTAAATCTAATATTATATATATCTGTCTACACTAAATCTAACCGCTATTAACTATTCTAAATGCTATGAAGTAAATAGATTATCTAATAAGTACACAGACCTACTCCTACAAACACTAAAACTAAATCACTAACGCTATCTCTATCACTAAGGTAACTCCTACAACTGTCTTCATCTATCTATCTATCCCCCCCATCCCATATCCATATCCATATATATATATGTATCCATATATATATATGGATATGGATATATATGGATATATATACATCCATATATCCATATATATGGATATATATATGGATATATATGGATATATATACATCCAATATATATGGGATGGGGGGGAATCTTCACAAATAGAAGAGGAGTCTGTAGTGAAATACATACATTACATACTCAATGAGTCTGTACAGTGCATAACACAAGGTTTCAGTTTATGGTTTAAGTTTCATTTCATTACAAAAGTGAAATGAAACTTAAAGCAATCTAAAAATCCTACTCAACACCTGCTGTTCAGGAACAGTGACTAGCTCAGAAGGTGTTGGGAAGTGGGGAGGCAGATAATTAGTTTCGTTTCTTGCAAGCCTCTCCACCCCTGGTGCCTGGAAGTCTGCTCCTCAGTGACTGACACCTCCCTGTAATGTTTGACCTTCCAGTGAACCTTTTTTTGCCACCCGAACTCATCCGAACGCGATCCGAACTGACCGAACTGTTCGGCCATTTCGCCGTTCAGTTTGTTCGGTTTGTTCGGTATGTTCGGGTTCGGGTTCGAGTTCGGTTGTCCGAACAGTTTGAGTTCGGGCCAAACTCCGAACTTCCAAACCGCGTTCGCCCATCCCTAGCTGAGACTAGAGCTGTAATAAATATCCAAAAGTGAATATGAAATTAGATGAATTCATTATATTTAAATCCATTTGGTTACATGGAAACAGAGCAGTATTTGCTTCCAGCTTTGTTTTGGTAATTTGGTTACTTTCATCCAAATGCAACAACCAAATTCTCATTCAAAACATCCACCAAATTTATTTATTTATTTATTTATTTATGTACATTTATTGGCCACCCCCTCATGTCCACGGCATCCCGGGGCAGCTCACAACAGATAAAACAACAATAAAACTCATTAAAAAATCACAAAATAAAAATAATTAAAAAGAGTACTCCCCCTCAACTTTTATTGTAAACCCCTCCTCCCCCCCAAAAAACCCCAACTTATCCTTCCCTCCCACCCTCACCTCCGAAGGCCTGGGCTAACATCCAAGTCTTCCAGGCTCGACGAAATGCCATCAGACTCGGGGCCAGGCGAGCTTCCTCTGGGAGGGAGTTCCAGAGTTGTGGCATGGCCACTGAGAATGCCCTTTGTGGCCCCCCATTTAACATGGGGGACCTCCAAGAAGGTGCCCCCAGCAGCCCGCAGGGGTCACCCTGAGGTGCGGAAGGTGAGGCAGTCCCTGAGATATGAGGGGCCCTGACCGTGTAGGGCTTTATAGATCAACACCAACACCTTGAATCTGGCTCAGTACGCTATAGACAGTCAGTGCAGAGTGTGGAGTGCAAGTGTTATATGCTCCCGCCGCCTCGTCCCTGTGAGGAGATGGGCCGCCGCATTTTGCACCAGCTGCAGCCTCCGAACCAGAACCAAGGGAAGTCCCACGTAGAGCGCGTTGCAGCAGTCTAGCCTTAAGGTGATGAAGGTGTGAATAAGAGTGGCCAGGTCGGACCCGGAAATGTATGGGCGCAGCCTCCGTACTAGATACAGCTGGTGAAAGGAGGCTTTAGCCACCGCCTCCACCTACCGATCCAGATGGAGGCCCGAATCCAGAACCAACCCCAGACTCTGAACCTGTTGGACTACAGGAGGGCAGACACACAACCCCTACTAGAAGAGCCAGCACCTCCCTTGCCCTACCCACCACCATCACCTCCGTCTTATCAGGATTGAGCTTCAGTCTGCTCTGCTGCATCCAATCTGCCACCGTCTCCAAACACTGGGAAAGCAATGAGACGGCAGGGCCTGGGTCGGTTGAAAAAGAGAGGTACAGCTGAGTATCATCAGCATATTGGTGACATTGCACCCCGAACCCTCTCACGATCTCCCCCAGGGGCTGCATATACACATTAAACAAAAGCGGAGACAGGATCGAACCCTGCGGAACGCCACAGGTCAAGGCCCGGGAGGTCAATGTTTCAGTTCCCAGCACCACCTGCTGGCTTCTCCCCAAGAGGAATGAGTGGAACCACCCAAGGACAGTCCCGTCCAGGCCCCCCAAGTCTCACAGCCATCTCAGCAGCAGTCCATGGTCCACAGTATCAAAAGCGACCGAGAGATCTAGCAGGATCAAGAATATAGAACATCCTGCATCCATCTTCCGGCGGAGATCGTCCACTAAAGCCACCATCGCCGTCTCAGTACCATAGCCAGGACGGAACCCAGACTGAAAAGGGTCAAGGAAACCGATACTGTCCAGATGCGCCTGGAGCTGCAGAGCCACTGCCC
>QEPC01009174.1:1983841-1996673 GCA_003113815.1 Sphenodon punctatus | reverse complement strand
CAGTGCAGAATTTGCACATGTCTGGCATGCTAGGAAATTTGGAAAGACACAAATACAAAACTACATTAGATTTGTCTAATGGCTTTTGGGCTCATCCTATCAGAGAAGAGGATAGATATTTGACTGGTTTTACCTGACAGGGAAATCAATACTGTTGGACTTGCCTTCCACAAGGCTATTTAAACAGTCCAGCAATATTTTCTGCTGATGTAATCCAGCTTTTAAAGGATTTTCCAGGTGTAAATTCATATATGGATGATATTTACTTTAGACCACCTCAAGCCTCAGGTCATTTCGCGGCCCCTGCAGTCGGCTGGGGGCGCCCAACTTGAGGTCCTCTGAGTACACCGGGTGGCAACTGCAGGGAGGGCATTCTTTGTGGCCGTGCCTTGGCTGTGGAACTCTCTCCCGCTGGAGGCCCGTCTTTCCCCTGACCTCCACGCTTTCTGTAGGTGTAAGACCTGGTTGTTTCACTGGGCCTTCGAGGAGTGGGGTGGGGTGGGTACTTATTAGCTGTTATTTTATATATTTTATACCTTATATGTGTCCATTTTATATACATATGAGATATTGTATTTTAGATTATTTTATTGTTATGTTTTATGTTGTTCGTCGCCCTGGACACACTCCCTGGGTTCTAGAATGGCCATTGTGGTTGACTGGGGGCGACCTTTTGGAGGTTCCCCATGTTCAGCAAGGGGCCACATTGGAGAGGGCATTCTCGGTCGCCGCACCTCGAATGTGGGACTCCCTCACGGTGGAGGTTCATTTGGCCCAGGACCATCCCTCTTTCAGGCATCAATGCTTGGCCAACGCTTGGCCTGTGCACAGTCCAGCCACTCCAGGATGTGCAGGAGGAGCTCCAACAACTCCCTCTGCTCCCGGGTCCGCTCCGTGATCATGACTTGCACAGGGGGAGGAGACAGCCATCAGAGCTGGCACCGGCAGCCAAGGAAGGAACAGCCCCTGCCCCCCCCCCCCACTGGAGGGACACAGGCACAGGGCTCAGAAAACAGTCAGCACACTCATGGATGCCATTGAACAGCCGGCCCATCGCCCGCATGTCCCACGCCGCCTGCTCCAGCTGCTGCACCATTGTGCCCAGGCGCAAGATCGCCAGCAGCACGACAACAGTAGCTGCAGGAGAGAAGGGACAAGGCACTGGGGAACGCCCGCACCAACGGGTCCTGGGAGGGACGGGGGCAGCAACAGCACCGGGGCACACCCCACATGCTGACAGCCACCACCCGGAGGAGCACCTGGACCCCTGCACGAAGGGGAATTGGTTGGGCCAAAGGCCGGGGCCAGAACAACCCCTACTCACACTTAGCTGCCCAGTGAGCCCTGCAGCGGAGGGGTCCCCGGTCCGGAGCGGGCCACCAACCTCGGGGAAGAGCAAGCCCAGGTCCCACAGAATGGCCCCCACATCTAAGGGTGCGCACGGGATGCCGCGGGCATGCAGGAGGCTGCCGGTGTACAGGGCAGCAACAGGGGGACCCCCAAACAGCTAGGTGAGGCCGAACCTGGGTAGCTCTGTCAGTAGGTGAGCCGCCATTAACTCCGCAGTGGTCCACAGCATGACAGCGGCGGGCGGGTGCCCCCAAGGAGGCTGCCACAGGGGGGTGAAGCCAAGCTCGAGGGAACAGCCCCAGCATGCTGAGGCACCGGACCTGGTGACCCATCATCCACATGTACCACGACAGGAGCCGGAAGCCATCCTCTACCGACAGGGGGTCGCCTACCAACAGCTGCACGTTGGGGCTCAGTCAGAGGGCTGCCAACAGCATGTCCGCACAGGGCGACCACCCCTCCCGTACATCCCTGGTTGAGGGCCCCGCAGAACGGCCGGCCATGGCAGGGGTGGGGCCCGCTCTGGTGAAGCAACAGGTAGGAGACGGAGGGCTGCTGCGACTGGGACGAGCACATAACGAGTGGCTACCCTCACCCACAGGTGGCCTTGCATGCCAGAGATAGGCTGGGACGCTAGGGACGGGGAGTCGCAACCCACACACAGGACAGAAGGGATGCAGCACAGGTGCCGAGAGATGAGGGAGCCCACGGCCAGGCACTGCGCCAGGCCAAGGAGCTGAGCCAGGCATTGTATGCACACCATGCACACCTGCAGCATGCAAAGGCGGACCCTGGCAGGGTGGACTGTAGTGCGGGTGTGGAGGCAGGGGTACCCTGGGGTGCGTGTGGTCCCATCCCCCCCACGGCGGGCATGCGGCCGGCGCACTTGCTGGGATGAGCAGCCGGACCTGGCACCCCGTGGGCACAGGCCACACCATGGAGCGCGCTGCAGCCACGGCACGTGCCAGCGGAGGGTGGCTGGGAGTGGGGAGCTGCAGAACCATGCTGCTGGGGGACGAGTACCCACAGGCAAGGGATGTGCTGCTGCACCTCCTGAGCACAGCCCTCCTGCTGCTGTGCATGCTGCTACAGCAGATAGCCCTGCTCCGCCTGCTGGGTTGACAGTCTTTCTTCCTGGGAGCACGGCGGCGGAAGGCAGCAAACCTCAGGAGGGCAGCGATCTGTGTCATGCCCCCAAACCTCCTTCGGATGTTGAGACGGAAAAGCTTCCTGGTAGTGTCATGTTGTTAAGCAAGGTCCTACAAGTGCCACGGTGCATTTCATTTCTCTCTTGGACAGTTACAGAATTTTGCCATATTCCCAGGAAATCTGTGACCCTGGGGTTAAAGCCTGAAGCCCCTTCGGATGTCAATACAGAAAAGCTTCTCGGTAGTGTCATGTTCTTACGCAATATCCAACAAGTGCCATGGTGCATTTCGTTCCTCTCTTCGACAGTTACCAAATTTTGCCATATTCCCAGGATATCTGTGATATGGCCTGGAACCCCCTTTGGATGTCGAGAATGAAAGGTTTCCCGGTAGTGTCATGTTGTTAGGCAAGTTCCAAGAAGTGTCCCTGTGCATTTCGTTCCTCTCTTGGAGAGTGACTGAATTTTGCCATATTCCCAGGAAATCTGTGACCCCGGGATCATGGCCCGGAACCCCCTTCGGATGTCGAGACAGAAAAGCTTCCTGGTAGTGTCATGTTGTTAGGAAAGGTCCAACAAGTACCATGGTGCACTTCTTTTCTCTCTTAGACAGTTACCGAATTTTGCCATATTCCCAGGAAATCTGTGACCGGGTTCAGGTCATGGCCTGGAACCCCCTTCGGATGTCGAGACAGAAAAGCTTCCTGGTAGTGTCATGTTGTTAGGCAAGGCCCAACAAGTGCCACGGTGCACTTCTTTCCTCTCTTTGACAGTTACCGAATTTTGCCATATTCCCAGGAAATCTCTGACTCCTTCGTCATGGCCCGGAACCCTCTTCAGAAGTCGAGACATAAAAGCTTCCCAGTAGTGTCATGTTATTAGGCAAGGTCCAACAAGTATGGCTAGAGGTTGGGGTATGTGGGTGGACAGCTATGGCCTGGGAACGAGCGCTGCTGTTTTGGCTAAAAAAGAGCAAGGCCCATCAGGGTGGGCTGACTTGCCTGGTGTTCCAGGACTCTTTTGTCAACTCCTGGCATAAGGCCGTTCTCAAACATTTAGCTCGTTTGGGATTTTCAGAGGTCTGTCTGAAGGATAGGGATTATCGGGCCACAAGGAGGGAGATCTTGGCCCAATCTAGGGATATTATACACCAGGAGGAATTGGTGGCGGTCGCCAACTCACCGCATTTGGTGGGATATAGATTGGTTGCCCCGCAGATGGGCAAGATGGCGCACTACTTGACAACTGCTGCCACTTTCAGGGAAAAAATGTTGTTCCTGAGTGCTAGACTTAATGCTCTACCGACTAATGTGCTATCAGGGTGATTTCAGCGGATTCCCTGCGGGGATAGGTTATGCCCTTTTGGCTCTTTAGCCACTGAATCAGTACAGCATATATTATTTGAATGTAGGCTCTACGACACCCCCCGTGCCAAATTTCTGCAACTGTTTATCGATAAATTCCCTGGGATTATTGAAGTGTTTCTTATGCATCTAGCACTAAGTGATGCTCAGCCAGAGGTGACTTCCAGTATTATGTGTTTTTTAGTGCAAGCCTTCGGGCTGAGGGAAAGGTTTCTGTAATCTAAGCCTCTGTCCAATAGCTCCAATAGTGGTTTGGCCGAATAACCACTTTTATACTCATTTTATACTGGTATTGGTGGATGGGCGGGGGAGTTATTTCCTTTTATTTGGGATTTAAGTGCTCATGTAATGTTGGAGGTGTAATTTGTTTTGGTTGTATGTCCATTTTATGTGTTTATGTTAACAATGACCTACGGCCACGTTTAATAAATTTAATTTGAACAAGTACCAAGGCGAACTTCTTTCCTCTCTTGGACAGTTACCGAATTTTGGCATATTCCCAGGAAATCCGTGACCCCGGAGACATGACCTGGAACCCTCTTTGGATGTCAATACAGAAATGCTTTCTGGTAGTGTCAGGTTATTAGGCAAGGTCCAACAAGTACCATGGTGAACTTCTTTCCTCTCTTGGACAGTTACCAAATTTTTCCATATTTCCAGGAAATCTGTGACCCCTGGGTCATGGCCCGGAATCCACTTCAGAAGTCAAGACAAAAAAGCTTCCCAGTACTTTCATATAGTTAGGAAATGTCCAACATGTGCCATGGTGTATTTCATTCCTCTCTTGGACAGTGACCAGATTTTGCCATATTCCCAGGAAATCTGTGACCCCAGAGTCATGGACCAGAACCCCCTTCGGATGTCGATACAGAAATGCTTTCCGGTAGTGTCAGGTTATTAGCCTAGGTCCAACAAGTACCATGGTAAACTTCTTTCCTCTCTTGGACAGTTCCTGAATTTTGCCATATTTCCAGGAAATCTGTGACCCCCTGGGTCATGGCAAACAACCCACTTCAGAAGTTGAGACATAAAAGCTTCCCAGTAGTGTCATGTTGTTAGGCAAGGTCCAACAAATACCACAGTAAATGTCTTTCCTCTCTTAGACAGTTACCAATTTTTGCCATATTCCCAGGAAATCTGTGACCCGGGGGTCATAACCCAGAACCCCCTTCAGATCTCAAGACAGAAAAGCTTCCTGGTGGTGTCATGTTGTTAGGCAAGGTCCAAGAACTGCCACGGTGAATTTTGTTCCTCTCTTGGAGAGTGACCAAGTTTTACCATATTCCCAGGAAATCCGTGACCCCAGGAACATGGTCCGAAACCCCCTTCGGATGTCGAGACAGAAAAGCTTCCCGGTAGTGTCATGTTGTTAGGCAAGGTCCAACAAGTACCACGGTACTATTCTTTCTCTCTTGGACAGTTACCAAATTTTGCCATATTCCCAGGAAATCTCTGACTCTGGGGTCATGGCCCGGAACCCCCTTCGGATGTCGAGAAGAAAAGCTTTCCGGTAGTGTCAGGTTATTAGGCAAGGTCCAACAAGTACCAAGGTGAACTTCTTTCCTCTCTTGGACAGTTACCGTGACCCCGACGAGGTGATGCATGGGTTTGAGGAAATGGGGTTCCCACATTGCATCGGGGCCATTGACAGCACCCACATCCCCATCATACGCCCCCCTCATGCAAAGACCATCTACATAACTGAAAACAGGCCTTCTCCATCAATCTGAAGGCCGTAGTGGATCATAGGGGCCTGTTTATAGATGTGTACACTGTCCAATTGAGGCAGAGCCATGACGCGCGTATCCTCCGTGCCCCCCCTTTATGCATGCATGTTCGACGGGGAGATCGCCCCCAACCTGTACCATGTGATAGAGGGGGTTCCTGTGACCTCTGTTGTGATAGGGGACCCCGCCTACCCACTCAGCCCGTGACTCATGCGGGCCTATCCAGTGGCGCACAACCCTGACTACCGCCTGTTCAATGAGCACCTGTCATCCACACGCAGCATGGTGGAGCGGGCCTTTGGGCTCCTGAAGACGTGCTGGTGCTTCCTGATGAACAGGAGCCAATTCAAACTGGACCACACCCCCATCCTCGTCTTTTCAGCATGCATCCTGCACAATGTATGCGAGACAGGAGGCACTGCCCTGGACAACCCACTCACTGTGGAGGCTCGTCCACCTGGTGGTGGGGGAGCTACTGGGCCTGCCTCCTCCTCCTCTTCTGCAACCTCCACCTCGTGCACCTCCAGGCTTCCTTGTGCTGCAATGGGAAGGGGTGCCATTAGTGTTTGCCGGCCCCTGGACCCGGCCGCTGCACCTCTGTCCAGGCCATTCCCCTCCCCCCCTGGGGCGATCATACCTGGATCCAGTACTTCCACTTCCTAGGGGTCGTCCCAGGTCTCCACTTGCTCTGCGCATGCCCCCTGTTCCTGTGGCTGGTAGGCCTGTGAGTGTTGGGGGCATGTGCTGAGTGTGGTGGTCAGATCCCCGGGGTGCCTCCTCCCCCTGTGGGATGGAGCTGTCCCCTCCCGCTTCCTGGTTGGCCTCACCAGGGGCACCTCCCCCCCCGTTCTGTGGGGTCTGTCGGGGGGGTTGCATGATGGCCCTGTGCCTGCCCCTGGCAAAGGCGCTGCCATGTGTGTGGGAGGCCACGATGTCCCCATCCATGCAGAGGAACTTGTCCAGCTCCTCCTGGAACTCAGATGTGCTCATGGCCCGGCTGGACTTGTGATTGTTGTCCTTGATATGTTTATATCCAGACCTCATGTCCTTTGCCTGCTGCATGCACTGGGTGACATCCCTATTGTACCCCTGCCGCTGCATCTCCTGGGCGATGGCTTCATAGACCTGTCTGGTCTTGTAGCTGCGCTCCAGGTTGTGCTGGACCCTTTTGAACCCCCACACGCATATGAAGTCCCTGATATCCTGCCTTGACCAGGGCTCCCCCTTTTGGGACCCACGTGTGGGGGGCCAACTGGCTTGGCAGCATGGGGCCCACCCTGTGGATGTGGTATCCATGTTGATGGTTGTGTCCTGTTGGGGGTAGTGCATTAGGGGTTACTTTGGGTCCTCCTTCCCCCTCTGCGCCCCTGAGGGGCCTGCCCCCCTCTCCTCCCTGCTCATCTAGCTGTCTGGGGGGCCCTCCTCGGCTGTCGTCCCAGTGGTGTGGTGCTCCATTGTCTGGGAGATGTCCTGTGGGGATGGGGGACTGGGTTATGCAACCGCCCCCTGCCCTGTGTTCCCTGGTCCATGGTGCCGGGCCTGGGGCGCGACCCTCCCATCCCTGTGGAGGGGTGTTTTTCCCTCGCGCTCACCTCACTCTCACTGCTGCTCCTCGGGCTGTGCCCCTGAGATGTGCTGGGCTGGGGGTCCTCGACCAGGGGGAGCGTCGGTGCAGCCTCTCTGCCCTGTGCCAGGACACGTGTGCTGTGTTGCAGCCTGGGGCATCTCCCTCTTTCCCCCCCACCAGGGCACCCCCCTCATGCCTCCTGGCCCAGGCACCCCCCATACCGGTGGACTTGGACCACCCCCCTTGTGCCTTCTGCCTGGGGCTCCCCCCCCCCGCACCGCCTTGCTGGGGCTCTCCCCCCCGGGCACTCCTGGGTCACCATGCTCACCCAGCCCCTTCCCACGCGTGGGGCGGCATGAACTCCCTTGGCCTTCTCGTTGGTCTTCCTGGTCGCCATCGTGGGAGCCTGTGCATGTGTGCCATGGTTCTGCCCTCCTTTACGGGCTCTCAGTTGGACATCTGGCTTCTCCCCATCGGCATGTCTGCGTGGCGGCGCATGCGTGCCCCATGGCGCCAGAGCGGTGGGGCTCCGCCGGTCCGGTCTGCGTGGGTGTGGGTGTTTTCACTTTTACACGGGCGCTCGGGTGTTGAACACCCATCTCCACCCACAGAGGGTGCTGGCTCCCTCGCAGCTGCTCCGTGGGTGTTAGCGGGTGTTGGCGGGTGGGTCGGGCACGCGCCCCCACCCACTCGTGGACATTTACACGGACGCTCTCCCACCCATCCGATGGGTGTTTCCTGGTGTTTGTGGGTAGGTGGCATCCGTGTAAAAGTGACCTTATGTGAAAAACGTTTTAAACATTAATAATTTGTAGCTATTTGTCGGATATATGCATGTACCAAGTATAGTCAGTGGAGTTTTATTCAAGACATTCAATCTCCGTGGACACTGGGGTTGCCAACTGTCCTGAAGAAGAAACCTGAATGGTGGTAATTTGCATAAAACTGCATGTGTTTACGCAGTTTTAAAACAACCAATTGCCTCACACTGAGACTGGGCTAAAAAAAAAATTGTTTTTAAATCATCTTCCAATTTCCATGGGACTCCATTGAACAGATATCCCACAAGTCTGATTCCTGGGCATTTATTGTCTGGGTCATATGTTACAACACACTAGACAAAATAAAATTACTGGACTATCTGAGTGAAAATCAGACAGGTAGCATGGTACTGCTAATGTCTACAAGACCGTTGATTGACATTACAGTATTTGTGGGCATGTTTATGTAGATCCTACAAGTTCAAATTATCAGATGCTTTCAGATGTCACAGAAAGCCCCTGACATTGCCTTGGGGAAAGAATCAGAAGCACAAAGTCAGCTGCAGGCGTTATTGTGATCCTCCACGACCTCCCACAAATGTCAGTCCAGATGTCCTACCCACAAATTATTATGGAAGAAGCAATCAACCATTGTGTTGAGTATGCTCTTTGCAAAGAGGACTGTACCCAATGTCAGGTGAAGCAAGAGAAAGGGTTAAAAACAAGCATGGCTGCTCAAACAGGGAAGACAATCCCATACACACCATGTGCACATGACATTACCAAACTATCTCTTGAGGCTGTGGCAGAGAGGTGCACATCAAAGACTGGACCTTCCAAATGTGATACTTCTAGTCCTACTGCTATGGCAGCCTCTAAGATGGGTCTGCACTTTTCCCCACCATGCAGTGTTTCCCTTGGATGAAATTCTTTCCATGCGAAGCTCTGTACATCCTGCCTGATCTGCACTAGGGCCCGGGGTGAATGTTACCCTTTCTGCTTAGCACTATTTAATGTTGTCAAGACTGAGATGCATTTGCTTTCAATGCTAGATATTTTCTATGTTGTTCCTTAGGGTATATATAGCATAGGTCTAAGAGTAACGGATCCCTGTGCTTCTGCGATGAGAACATGCTGCTTAGGCATTGGTAATCCAAGACGGGTGCTTGAATGTGTATTATCAACTGTTTGGGCAAGGGACGTATCATTTTGTAATCCTTACGTGCACCTTCGGTAATGCATATAAATAATGACTCTGGGTAATACTGACTCTTGC
Source organism: Sphenodon punctatus (assembly GCA_003113815.1). NCBI lineage: Eukaryota > Metazoa > Chordata > Lepidosauria > Sphenodontia > Sphenodontidae > Sphenodon > Sphenodon punctatus. Next base: position 1,987,481 of record QEPC01009174.1, on the reverse strand, counting down.
AACACTGTGCCTTGCTGCTGCTTCTCTTCCCATTCAGCTGACAGGGAACATAAGACTCTCAAAGCGCATTAACTTCCCACCGTCATACATCTTTCTCTTTCTCCTCTCCCTGCTAGGTATACGGTTTACTACTGTGAGGCTGCTTTATTGCATGCTTATTTATTGTTTTGGCTACACATACTCTCTGTGGAGATTTCTATAAGATGCAGTACCAGTCGCTGTTGAGAAATAAAGCTGCTTCAGAGCAGGTAACTGCAGTTCGATCGTTCATCTGGATTTTATTAGCCTGAAGAAGTCGGACTCCATTGAGGAGTTTTGTTCTTCCTCTCAGAAGTTAGCCAGCAATGCCTTTGTCTTATAGAGTCGCTGCTTGATAAGAGGTGTAAACTAAAACATTTGGTCTTCTCCGATCTGAAGCTAGGAGGATCTCGTGGTGATGTAGCAGTGCGTCTGTTCTCCAGAAACATGTTTTAATTTCTGTGGAGTCAAATCCTAAGCGGTAGACCGCAGGCCTGTCCTTTCTTCTGTCCAACATTACTCGACGTGGCGACTTAAAGAGTTTCAGGTAGTTTATATAAGGCTAGGGTGGCCAGATATGCAAATGTTAGAGGACACCTATGAGAAATACAGTTTGCAGGTCTGCATTGGCTCCAATGCAGCCCTGCAACCTGTATGTCTCATGTGTCTTCTAAAATGTACATATCTGGCCACTGTATATAAGGCACTGGAGCTGGGGTCCAGTGGTAGTGACAGATCTATGTTTTCCAGGGCCTTAGGCAAAAATGTTTATTGGGTCTGTACATTTTAGCTTAAGATACACTAGTAGTGGCTCCCTGCCACACACAACTAGCTCAGCCTGAGTTGATGGAACTGAAATTTGAGCTTAGCCATGCCCACTCCTGCCCCCTGTCCTTTACAGTCTGGAAAAGAGGGGAAGAGACTGAGCATAGGCTTAACTATCCTCTGATTGGCCATGTGGTAAACTCCACCCCTTCCTCTTCCTTCTCCCGAGATGAGCCTAAATGGTGGCAGCTGATGCTCAGGGAAGGGCCTTTGAAAGAGGAGGGCTAGTCTGTCTCAGTTCTGTGCCATCAGAAGGGAGAAGGGAAAAATAAGCTTCCACCCTCTGCAAAAGTGATTGGGGACGGGGGGCATGGCATCGCTTTGTTGTGCGTGCATGTGTGTGTGTTGTGTTTGGGTTTTTTTCAATATTTTCTTTCAGGGCTGCCTAGGGGCCACTTTGGCTGCAGTGGCCCAGGCAGTTGCCTATGCCTAAAACCACCTCTGTCTCCAGTAGATTGCATGTAGGTCTCGGAATTGAGAGTCCTGAGTTCAAATTATGTCCTTAAACAGTGGTTCTTAAATGTTTTGGTTGTGCGACTTCATTTTCAGCCTTGAACATAATCATGTGTCACCACACATCAATGAAGTTATGCAAAATATACAGTGGAGTCCTGCTGAGTCAAATTTTGTGGGGCTGTTACAGAAGTTTGATTTATCAGAAGTCTAGCTTATGCAAAAGTTAAATAAAAGAGCAGTTTTGCTCAAGCTCTATTTTATCATCCCAGATTAAAAAATATATATATTAGTACCTTTGAGTAAATTAACAATTTCTTGGCAGCTTGTGGCTAAAATTCCATAGAAGGGTTAGGGAACCTCCGGCCCAGGGTTCAAATGTGGCCCACTGTTAGTTTTTATTATCCAGTTTCTGGATGTGGCCAATGAGTCCAGTTCCTGTCCTCACGCACTGAAAAACTGAGCTCAGGGTAAGGGAGCAAAGATAAGGGCATGCACACAAGGATAGGGGACAGAGCAATAGCACAGAGGGAGCACACCCGTTAAACAGCCCTGTCCCCAACGTCTAAGCAGCTCATAGAGTTGTACTAATTATCAAAATGGCCTCTGGGTGGGAAAAGGTTCCCCACGCCATCCTACTCCAAGCTTACAATGAAATACCCCTGCCTGAGGCCCACAGTTACTTTCAGGAGCAGGCCCAGAAGACCAAGCACATGGGGACCACAACAGAACTAAGAACCAAGTACACAGAACAGGTACGCTGGTCAAGGCAGAAACACAGGAGTCTAGAGAAGGGATAATAAGTCCAATGCAGGGCAAGCAGGTTCAGAACGGAGCATAAAGAAGTTTCGGGCAGAGGCAGGTGTGTTCCAGACAAGGACAAACAACAGGAAGTGCAACATTGCCCTGCCCAACTACTTGCTGCTGCCAGCCAGCCATCCTTATAGGCTGGAAAGCAGCCAATCAGCAAGCTCTGTTGAAGACATGGGGCATGCTGAAGCTGAGCAGGGTGTAGAGGGCAAAGTCACAAGCAGCAGTGAAGCCAACCACTGCTTCCAAACCCCCAGCATGGCCAATGCAAGGACTGGGTCCTTCCACTGAACTCTCACTTCCCCTAGCTGAAATCTCAACTCCTTGAATCAATCTGTGCGTTCAGTGCAGCTGTATGTAACCCCTTACCCAGCAAAGTAAGGGCTGAGTTTCTGTTGTCCGGGCAGCAGTAAACCTCTGAGCAGCTGCACCTCGGACAGCATTCTGAGACAGGCTCCCTCCCTTAAAGACACAGTATCCTGGGAGGGGGGCGACCTCTGACCCAGAAGGGGCAGGAGCAGAAAGAGGATGAGAGGAGACAAGGAGAAGAGTCGTCAGCCAGCAGGTGGAGAAGATCATGTGATAGCGGAAAAACCCTCCATCTGTCCCCACAAGCCTGGGTTTTCCCCTAAGAGCCTGTAGGGATGGGAGCAGGTGGCAGATTCCAGTCTGGGACCTGAGGACAAGAGATATCCTGGCAGCCTAGAGAGGAGAAAAACTGCTCCGCTTCAGCAAGGCCCAGACCAGAGTGCAACTGGATAGCAGGGACAATGACCCTTTTCTAAGGGGCGTGGGTGCGTGGGTGACGTGGTGGGTGGGGGTGTATTCCCACGGAACTCCACCCATCTCCCAGCCGTGGCTCCCCCTGCAGGAAATTTGGGGCAGTGCCCCCCAAAGCACTGCGGGGGCCACCGCCACGGCAAAACTGTTAAAACAAAAAACAAAACTCCGCGCCGCCGCTTATGACAGCTACAGCAGCTTCTGAGCTGCTGCAGAGGCTGCTGTAGCTGTCACTGAACTTGTTCTCCCTTCAGGGACCCACCCACTCTGCTGGGAGAGGAAGAGGGTCCCCAAAGGGACAAAAAGGCTCAGCTGCTCAGCCGTCCAAAGCATTTTCCTATGGAAAACGTGATTTGGGTGGCTGAACTCCTCCGTCCACAGCATACATGGGACGTGCTGTGGAGGGAGGGGCAAAGCCTTTCCATTGCGCTCAATGGGTGCAATGGAAGATCTCGTCAGGGCGGTCGCGCTGACCGCCCTAGCGAGATAGCTTGACTAGGGGGATTGAGGAAGGGAGGAAGCGTGCATGCGTGCTTCCTCCCTACCTCAATTAGTCCCCCGAGAGTCTCAGTGCGCCCACGCGCTAGTTCCCGCTCCCGCTGCCTCCCAAAAGAGCAGTCAGAAGCTGAGAAGAACAGCCTGTAGGTAAGCACTGACTGATTCCCCTCCCCCTGCATCCACCCCGCTAGGCGCTGAGCCTGTTTTCCACCCCACCCCTAGGCTGTTCCCGCACGCCACCCCACACCCTAGGCTG
>QEPC01009174.1:1945933-1973991 GCA_003113815.1 Sphenodon punctatus | reverse complement strand
GGGGGGGGGGGGGGGGGGGGATCAGCTGTGTCAGTGTCAGAAAGCCAGAGCCAGGGTCAGTTCTGGGGAGTCAATCTAAATAAATACTTCTGAGAAGGAGATGAGGCAGGACAAGGGGAGAGCTGGAGGTCGGAGCACAGCACATATGTACAGGCAAGTCTAAAACTGGCTAGCTAAAGCCATTGCTCCTTATTGGATAGCTCCCATTTCCTGTCATAGTCTTTTAAGTATCAGCCAATGAGAGGTGGGGACGTGTTTCCTGGAGCATGAAAGGGTAAGCCTCTAATGTCCTGAAGGAAATGCACTTGAAGTGGCACTGATGTTGAGATGGCTGTGTTGAAGTCCCAGGGACCTGGGTTCTAGCCTTATGGGCCCTCGCTAAGAGCATCAGTCCTCTGCCATCATTGCTGGTTGGCAGAAGGCCAGGGCTGGCTGAAGAAACCAGAGTGCTGAGTAGCAGCAAAGGATTGTGCAAGGTATTTCAAAGGGGAGAGGAGGCTATGGATTTGGAAGGGAGAAATAAGAAGGGCTTGCCTACTGGTACAAAGAAGGAATGAGGTTGGGACAGAGCCCAATGAAAAGAGGCTTTGAATGAGAGTGTGATTAGGTAATTGTTGTATCTGTTTCTGAGGCTGAGGTGTAATGAATGCATGCTGGTGTTAGATAACCTGAGTTGAGTGCTACTAGCCTGTAGTGACCCTGCAACAACTCAGTGGGTGCAGGCCTTCCTGTACAGATGAATACCAGAGAGGTCATGATCAAATGCTGATGCACTTGCCCATCGGTCTTAGCCATATTTCTCCCTCCTGCCCACCCCAGTGAAACGACTACCTTTTATAAATTAGTCTGCTTCGGAGGCTGTTATCAGCCAAGCAAGAGCTCTGAGACGGAGAGTGCAATCGAAGTTTCCAAACTTTAGTTTGGACCCCTGGTTTGTTCACACCAACTGCAGATGGAATTTCAGTCCTAACTCATATTAGACGTACTTTGCATGTTTTTGCTATTCTGGGGCTGCAGAATAACAGATCTATGTCTCAAAATAGGATCGCCCAGGCAAAAGGTTTGTAAACCACTGAATTATAGCCATGACTCCTAACTCTCCCAGGTGCACCCTATGTCTTTCAGGTGGTTGCACAGGGGACTACCTTGGGTGTTAACAACGGAGACAATAGCCGCCTGGAGTCCAGGTTTAGTCAGTGAAGCTCCACTCACATGTTTAGCAGGTAGAGCCTAATAAATGCATTCGGGCAGCCCATCCTCGCAGGGTTAGCATGACAAACCTAATACACGGGCAGCTGTTCTTCCCCGCTGCGCTCCACTCACCAAGCCCTCCTGCCCCCTGTCATGACTCCCAGCTGTGGTGAACCACGGGAAAGAGACGCTACACTAGCTGTTTCTTTCTTCCAGGCTATTATGACTCCAGGAGATGGTCCAGCTCCTGCTGTCACTGCCCATGCACGGGGATTCGTACCTGGATTTATATCTGGCAGCACTTGGCAGCTGGAAATAATCTTTGACTATGCACTTAGTGCTGAGTTTATTGAGCAAATCACATACTTTATTGAGCACCTTCAGTGAAAATTGAAAGCAAAAGTAAAAACTGAAATGGAAAGCAATCAGTCTTTGCATGTTGTTAGCCTGGTTTATCACATCCGCAGCTCACAGCAATGTACGGGCAGGTAGTAGCACACACTTTTATTGGAGTGTCACCCGCTGTGTGTTCTCATAAATCCCCCTTGGTTCTCATAAAAAACCAGTCAAATATGCACCTCTTGTACCCCCTCTCTAGCATCTTCTGCATTACCATACAGTTGGGGTGGAAAACATCCCCACTCACCAGGGCGCTCTGCACTTCTCTACTTGTCCAAACCTTGTATAGGGCAATAAGCTCTCCTTCAGTCAGTTCATATTCCCTGTACCCCAAGTCACTTGTTTCCCTGAAGAGATTCATCTCTGCCATCCCACATACAGAAGCTGAAGCTATTTGGGTTTCCCAGGCAAACAACCTACATGACCCCTCATGCTAGTTGCAAGCAAAACTGTTACTTTCACAAGATAAGAAAACATCTGAGTAGTTTTTAACCAATGGGCAGTTCTGTTTCCACATACATTTGAAGCACAGTGACCTACACTGCCTTGCAGATTCCCCCCCCCCTGCCTATTTCTTAATATTCAGTGGTTCTCCCCACCCCAATTAAATAATTCCATGCTTCTGTGGTGCTAACACAGACAAGATTTTTAGATGAGTAGGCATGTGCACTGATGTGCTTGTGACAGAAATGTCTATGCAATTTAATAGCCACCTGGATTGGCAGTGCTGGTGCCACAACACACACACAAAGAGCATAAGCTTTGCAAAAATCTTTTCAACCAATAGCAGCACATGCTCTACACACAGCTAGTCTTGTAAGGACATGATCAATAGTAGCCAATAGCTGCTCACGTGTGGTGCGCAGCCAGTCCTAGCAAGGCAGCCACGTAGCTCTTTAGGTTGTTCAAAATATTTGGCATGTGGTTTGCAGAGTTCACAGATCCCAGAGCTACACACATGGAGACACATGACGAGAACACCCTTGTGCTTGTTAACATGCTCCAGACCTTCCTTTCCTCTACTGACAGAACCTATGAGTGCTGATCCAATAGATCCAAGTTCCAGCTGTCATTGGCACAATGTGATTTCAAGGCACAGAAAGGCTCTTACTTGATCTCTGGGTGGTATAGTGGAGCGCACTACACCACGGAAGTGGCTCCTGCCTCGGTGCTGTGCAGCTGCCTACCTCTATTTACAAAGGACTGCACTAGGGAGGATCAAAGCCATGCAAGGGCAGCTGATGCATGCAGAGAGGTACCTGTCGGGAGATGCGGCTTCAATCACAGATGCTATGCGCCGGGCTGTACCGACCGAGAGGCTGGTCTGGGTGAAGGAAAAAGACACAGACCGCTGGGAGAACATGCTGTCCTTGTGGGAAGATGCTGAGTGGGTCACAAACGTCACGATGCCTCATCACCTTGTCCTGCAGATGAGATCCTCAGAGCTCAACTGGAGAAACAGAGCTCGGTGATGCAGTCACCAATCCCTGTGGAAAAGCAAGTTGCCATTGCCATCTGGAAGCTCACCACTCCAAACTCCTGCCAGTGCAATGCCAATGCAATTTGGCATTGGAGCCTCCACGTTGGGCAGCGTACTAGTGGAGGTTTGCTTAGTGATTGCGGAAGTGGTGCAGTTGGCTGACCCCGTGGAGGTGATGAAGGGCTTTTGGCAGGGGGAGTTCCCAAACTGTATAGGGGCAATCGATGGGAGCCGTATCACCATCATCTGCCCACCTCATAACAATGAACTAGAAGGAGTTTTTCTCCGTGGTTCTCTAAGTCATAGTGGACCACCATACCTGCTTTGTGGATGTGGTGACCAGGTGGTCCGGGAAGAGTCATGACACCTGCTTCTTCCATCAGTCCCCCTTCTTTGGCTGCATGTACACAGGAAACTTTGGACCCTCCGCTGAAAAATGCATTGAAGGGGTGTTCATGAGGCCTTTTGTTCTCGGGGACCCAGCCTACCCCCTGAAGCCCTGGCTTATGAAGGTATTACAGCGTTGCCCCCACCCCAGAAAACCGGCAGCTTAGCGCTACCACTCTGTTGTGGAGAGAGCTTCTGGGCTGTTAAAGCAGTGCTGGAGATCAATTGCAGGCAGAACTGATTTCCAACTAGAGACTGCTCTACTTCTAACTACTGCTGCCTATGTTCACCATAACATCTGCGAGACCAGCAGGACCATGTTGGAGAACCCCCACCAGTTAGCTCCTGTTCTCAGCTGAACAGCTGAAATTAGGGATGGGTGAACAGAACCGAGTTTGGAAATTCGGTTCGGTTCAGTTCGGAAATTTGGTTCGGGAGTTCGGTTCAGTCAACCGAACTATTTGAGTTCAGTCCAAACTCCCGAATAAAGTTCGGAAATTCAAGCCCCATTAAACTAAATGGAATATTATCTTTTAGGGATGGATGAACAGAGCCAAGTTCGGAAATTCGGTTCAGTTCGGTTTGAAAATTGAGTTCGGTTTGGAAGTTCGGTTCAGTCGACCGAACTGGTTGAGTTCACTCCAAACTCCCGAACCGCGTTCGCCCATCCCTAGCTGAAATGAGCAGAACAGTGCATAGCCGGAGAGATACAGGAAGCCTTGTGCCAACACATCAACCACAATGCTATCCCCAACACCCAGCGTCGATGACAGTTTGATGCACGTGGGTGAACTGTTTCAAATGATCGGTTTGTGATATCAATAAAGGCTTTGAAAATATTTCCTGTGTGTCACTGTGTTTTCCTCTGGCCCAGCCGAGTCCCCACACAGCACCAGAATGGCATACTTTCCCTCCCCCCCCCCGCTATTTTCCGCCAGGTAGCCTTTCCCTATGCGTGTTGCCTCTTGGCGGCTGCAGGCCTGAACCTCTGCATTTCCTATTGGCATTTTCAAGCTAGTCATGTTTGGGAATGCCAACAGCAAGTGCAGAGTTGCAACCAAGGGCAGCCGCCTACTCTGTGACTGGCCAGCGCCCAACCTTTACCTGTGGCTTCCCTGCAGTAGTTCCCTTTGCACCCAGGCTTTTTGCCCCCCCACCCCGCCTCAAGTGCAAATGCTGGCCAGTGGGCTCCCCATCCCCTGTTTCACACATACACCCCTCATTTTCAGTGCATCTGCCACACCCCCATTTCCTTTCCTTCCAGCTCTCAGCCCCCAAAGCAGCTTATCGCTATGCCATTCCTGCAATTCTACACACACACCCAAAAAAAAACCTTCCTTTCTTTCCCAGTAGAAGCACAGAAATGATGGATTATGAAAAATTGAAGAACTTTATTAAAATAAAAATTTAAATGTTTCTCTTTTTTTGCCTGCTCCTTTTGGGGGCAGCTTAGCATGCTCACTTGGGTGGCAGGACTGTTGGAGGGACTTTTTTTGATCCTCCTCCCACAGATGCGGCTGTGGAGTAGGAGTGTTCTTGGGAGCCGTGTGGGAATGATTGGATGGGGGAAGCGTGCCTGGCACAGGAACCGTTCCCTGGCATGAGTACAGTGTGGAAAGAGCTCGGGTGCTTTCCCTGGTGGGGGTCGGGGGGCGGTATCAATTGATGTGGGAAACCTGGTTGGGCACGTTCCACATGAGGTGTGCGAACTGCTGACACACAGGGGTTAGGAAATGGTGCCTGCCCCTGAGCAACAGTGTTCATGGTCACAGAAGCAACCTGCTAAAGCAGGAAGCTCGAGCTGAACAGACTGGGTCAGGCTGCTTTGTGTCTGGGCCCATATCTCACTCATTTCCTTGCTTGCCTTCTTGATCATGCTGTCTGACTGCTCAAACTGCTGCCAGAGGCGGGCCCAGTGCCTGTCTTCCCGCAAGCATTCCAGGCGGGCCTCAGCAGCAAAGGCCTTGCGTTCTGTGGCATTCTGAAGCACCAGCTGCCAATGCTCCCAGGCCATGCCATTAACGGCATCCTGGATCTTCTCCAGCCGCCGCATGGTCTCCCCAAACAGCTCCCTTGCCAAATTCTCCCTGCATCGCTGGATTGGCAGACCTGTAGCAAGGCAACAAGGAAAGCCATTAGTTCAGTTTGCCTCCTGCAGTCACAGGCCAGGTTGTTGTACCGGATCTCTTTGTATCCATCCACCCCTCAAGTCCTTGGACTGCTATTGGCACTGGTTCATGTCCCGGGTGTAGCCCTGCTGTGCCATTTGGACTGAGATCTCTTGGAACACCGCCTCATTTGTGTAGCACTTTACCAGAGCATATTGGGCCTTCTGAGGGGCTGATCCTGCAGATACTTACTCCAGGACTCTTAAACTGTAGCTCCGTAATGGCTATTGGTCAAGTTGGTGGGGAGATGAGACGTCTGACTGTCAGGAATGAGTAACGGAAACAGATCACTCTCTCATGACCTGCTGTGGACTTCTCTGAAGCAACTGAACCGGGCTACTGTCAGAGAGATGATGCTGAGCTAGATACACCATTGGCCATAGTCAGATGGCAGCTTTTATATGTTCTTACAAAAATAAATGTTTGGTAGGCTTCTTTGTTTTCCCTGAGATGTTGTTTTCTCTTCTATCTGCAGAGACATTCTACAGCCTGGCCAACAACAGTAAAGAGACAGACGCTGCGTTTGATTCAATATATCACCAAAGTAGTCACTCTTTCTCCCCTCGTTCAACACCTTTGCACCTTGCCAACTCATCACTTGTTTGCTCGCAGCCTTTATGACACTCAGTCAGTAATGCACAATAAAATGCTACCCGGTAAAAGGCAGCTACATGGAAATGATTAGGCACTCCAGAGGCCTGGAGTCTAACTCAAGCCTGATGGGGCTCGGCTGGTCTTGTCAGGCCAGGCATGCTGTCTTCCTGAGCTGCTCAGGTGAGGCCAGATTCTCTGTCAGGGGAAGGCCCTCACTCTAGGGACATCATGGCACTCGATAGGGAATAGAGCCACGTCAGAAAGAGGACAGGATAGTTATTTCACAACCCCCTATTTTTGACACAGCCTTACCCCTTATGAAGGGAGTGGTCCCACCCTGGCTGGATTTGGCCTGGACACAGGCTCACTTCCTACTGGGGCTGGAACGTCCAGACCAAGCAGGCCTCTAAGGCATTCTCCCTGTCATGTCAGAAATGAGAAATGTTTCCAAAGAAATCTTGGTATCTCCAGTTGTTGTTTAACATTTGCTGTGTGGAAAAAATGAATGCAGTCCGCCGAGACCTTTGCCCTGATTTCTCACAAACTACCAACTCTGAAAGAGGGTTTCTGGGATGAACCGCCAAAACACAAAGCAAAAGAAATACAAGCATTAAACATGGAGCATGTCTTTAGCCGTGCGACAAGATAAACCTCAGGAGGCAAGTGTTCGTGCTGAAATATAGTTCATTTCAGGGGTCAGAGGAGAGTGACAGAGCTGTATGAAGTCACAATGTGAATTTAGTAGGAAGTCAGCTTTTAAGCTAAGAATGTAGCCCCCTGAGGCCTGGGGCCAGAATTAATGTTTTAAGTGGAGCAGAAATAAAAACTTGAATCACTGGAATGATTGCAAAATGAGTCTACCATCTACTGGCAGAGGACATGTGAAGCTAGCATCTCTCTGGCCAGCAGGTGGCGAGGTTTCTTCAGAATTTTGCCTCCTGAAATGATTTCATTTTATGATTCCTACTTCTTTCGATAATGCTCCCTTCTGCCCTTAATACCGTTACAGATTTGTACACAAAACCTATTTTAAAATAACCTTGAGGGTCTGACCTTAAACCACAAAGAACAGGAAATTCTGGCTCAGGGCTGAAACTATGTCATTACTTAACCTCCCCTTTGGGACCAGATATTACAGCTTATTTGGTATTTTGTGATCACCTGATCTCAAGAGACACCCCAGGTACATGACCTTTATCTGCAACACTTCGGCATAACGGGCCATGTTGGGGAAGGTTCTTTCCGGCTCGACTCTCTACTTCCTTTGCTTTGGAGAGATTCAGCTGATCCCTCGGCTTTATTTCCATGTCATTTTAGTGTGAGTTGAGTTTATTTCCTTTTACAAAATTAGAATTAAAATATTTGTGGACGTGCCCTTTTGTCTACAGCGTAGATATATAATTAGAGTCTGCTGAAAACAGGAAAGATACGATGAATGATCTTTGCTGTGATTAAACTACACAGTCCTTACGCACAGGCCCCTAGCTAATATGCTGGCACAGTGGGTGGAGGACAGACTGTATGACAAGGAAGGCAATCACACATGTCTTTAGAAGTTCATGGGCTGTACAGACGTTTTCTTAACAGGTTTGCAATTATTACTCTCTGGTCTTAGGCCTGCAGTCATTCATTCAAACATCTTAGTCTACATACTAACAAACGGAGGGAGAAAAACTTCAACACATCTTATTTCTAAAGGAAAGGCAATATATATATATATATATATATATATATATATATATATATATATATATATATATATTCGGGGGCAGGGGAGAGGACAGTGCCCTTCCTCTTTATCTACAGACCCTCATTCCCAAGTCCTCTATAAACTCTTAAGGAAACTTTAAAACACAATTCACGGTCACTACTTTCTTTGAGTCCTTGGGTATAAACAGACGGACGGCAAGCAGCTCTGCTTCTGCCGGCACCAGCCCACTTCACCCCCAGCTTGACTGGGCCATGGAAAGCCGCCCACCAGATACTCAAAGCGGCTGGGGCTGCCGCAGCCCTGCTGATGGTGCTGCAGAACATCCCGGAATGCGCCACATGGAGCGGGCTGGCCAAACCTGGGGCAACAGCCGAACCTGGAGCTGCAGTCCATCTGCCGGGCAGACTTACCGCGCAGCTCCACACCTGGCCATCCCTTGCGCCATTCAGCAGCATGGAGTTGCAGGCATCAGCCTACAGCCTCAGGTAAGTACCTGCAACACTCTGGGGTGTGTGTGTGTGTGCACAGGCAGACTGTGGCCCAGGGAAACAGCCGGTCCATCTGTTGTGGACCCAGGTGGGGCTGGGAGTGTGTGGACGCTGGGGTGTGCACCTGGCGCGGCTCTGGAAGCAGCCAGGCTCCACATCTGTCTAAAACCATCCATTGTGCTGAACTATGCAAATCAGACTACTTGTTTAGATTTGTTTTTAATAAAAGTTTGTACTATTAAAAGACCATTTAGCCAGGATACAAATGAAAGCAGTCGGTTTAGTGGTACAAACCAAGGTGCTTGAAGTGTGTGCCAGGAAACTGAGTGCCAAGGGTTAGGTCCGTTAACACTGAAATGCAAAACTCACATACACTTCAGTGATAGCAGAGTCAATCCTCTGCTTCGGTGTGCAAGTCAAGTACGGTGCAGCCAAGACAACAGAACACAGCTGAGGATCAAACACACACACACACCTGGACACTGTGCTAGGGAGGGAAAGGATCACGTGCTTGGCCCCTTGCTCGTTGTGTTTTTCGATTGCTGCTAATGGGGGAAACACAGTGAACACAAGTCCCTGGTCATATGCGAGATCACAGAGCTCAGAAAAGATGACATGCTAGTGGCCCGCAGGAATTCTTCCTTGTCACAATTAGTTTTTATAAATTATTTATACACACCTGTGTGAATTTCCACTCCACTTTATAAACACGGATACTGGGCGTTTTTAAAGGAGATGCTACCATGCATGGCTACCTAGTAACTACTCATGCAACTGCCTGTCTGAAGGTGGTGCAGGGGGATGCATGCTCCCATGAGCCATGCAGCCACTCATGGCCACTCACAGCGCACTGCCAAGAAATCCAGAGTGCCCCATGTGGGGCAAGCCAAAAAAGTGTGTGGCAAGAGACACCCACACATCCCCTGCCTGTATGAACTGGGGTGACCAGTCACACCAGATTGATCCCCTGCTCAGAGGCACTGTGGTCAGAGGACACCGCCTTTGTAAGTCACAGGGACCCGGTTCCCCAGCACTCACGGCCAGGACGTGTCCGTTTCAAAGGTCAGTCCAGCACACTTCCCCCACCCCCGAGGTCTGTGGCAGGGGGAGTGTAAGGCAGCTTCCACGGCAGCCTCTCGGGGAGCTGCCCATTAGAATTCCTCCCCACTCACTCCTCCTGAGTAACTGATCTGCCCCCCAAGCCCTGCTTGTTTAAAAACACCCAAAAGGTGCTTTCAAACATGACAGTTGGCTGGCTTTAGCACGCTGTTAACTCCACGGACACCGTCACATTCGAAAGCGGCCACAGTGTGGCTGGCCGCCACAAGTTTACCCAGGCTGGATCCCAACCATGGTGACAGCTAACCCCAGCTGTGACTCTGGGAAATCCCTGAGTCGCAGCCCGGGCTAGCCACCATCATCGTTGGGATCCAGCTGCTGCACCCGGAGTAAAGCGGGCTTTCACATCTGAAAGTTTGCGTTACTTGGACCCGGTCTGGAGTCCCAGAAGTTCTGGGCACCATGGCAGCTATCATTGGCTGCCATGCCTGCCCATTAGCCAGGGGGTGGGTCACTGCATGCAGCGGTGGACACATGGCCATGCATCTCCCCGCCCCCTCTCCAGCCCAGCCACCACCATCACATCAGTTTGGAGACCAGGCCAGATCCCAACTGAAATGATGGGTAAGTCCATGGCAGCAGTGAGTGCTGTCACATTTGAAAACACGCAAAGAAACATTTCCTGCTTGGAACAAGCAGACAAGAGAGGACAGAAGCCTCCCCCTCCCCACTTTTATAAACTGTCATCGAATTCTGTCTTATGTCCATATATATGTACACCTGTGTTACTCCTATCTATGGTCACATTCACACCTGACGTGGTGTGGCGGCGGCAAGACCCACGGGGGAAGATGCAGCAGCAGGGAGGAGCCTGATTCCGGAAGTAGCTCCCGTGCGGACAGGCTTCTGCCAGGCCTTCCCTCGCGCATGTCAGGGCACAAAATCCTGTCCTGACATTCGCAAGGGAAGCCGCAGCAGAACCCCATTCACACCAGTTCTACTTCCGTCATCGGGCTCCTCCCCGCTGCTGCGTCTTTGCTCTGCCGCTACCACCGCTGCAGGTGTGAACGCGGTCTTTGTAGTTAACTGTAAATCCATGTAATCAATTTCAATTATTGTGCATCTCTGAGTACTGCATCTTCTCTTTTCCCGTTTATCCATCTTCTCCAGGATGACCTCACAACATCCTGAACCTTGAGATAATTTCTAAAGTCTATCCATTTTTTCCAAATATACCTACCAAGATAATGTTTTCCTCTTTTCCCCATGTGAATATCCCCTGCCCTATCACTCTACTAAGTAATAAAACAGTTTAAAATGGCCCACTGCCTGGGATGGACAATATTGATATGAGAGTTCTTAGGTTAATGTGCATGCCTTGCTGGTACCGCTTTCAACAGTACATCTCACTTGTGCCTTTGGTACATTATGTGACCATCCAAAACTCTTGCCACACAAACCTTGTTATCGCAACACACTAGCTTCACCTTTGAGCACTTTGTAATGATACAAAACTTGTATCAGTGACTCCTACTTGCCTGAGTCAGGATCCTGTGAGGTCCAAAAGCTTGCATATTTCCACCAACAATAGTTAGTCCAACAAAAGCTATCGTTGGATCTACTTTGTCTCCACCTCTGTCATTCAGGACCAACATGGCAGCCTCACTCTCTTTGGAAAATGTGTATGTATACACACATAACACACACAAACCACCTTACTCACCTTGGTATTTTTTGACCTCATAGGTTGCAGTGGCTCAAAAGGAACCATCAAGCCATTATAATCTATCATGTAAATGAATACTTTAGGAATATCTAAATCCATAGATTTATCTGCACTATTTGAATTCTATACACTACAGACTAAGGGGATCTGGGGATTGACCCCAAATTTGCATGCCATAAACATCTACAGCTTTTTGAAATTGTTGATACATATTAGTACTTATACAGAGCAATAAAATAAATTGGTCCCAAGGATCAGTTTGGAATGTGGATTACAGCTACTAGCAAAGTTTAATGAGGAAGGCCTTTCAGAATGATAAAAGTTGTTACGTTTGTCTGACTGCCCTTGATTAAGGACTGTGGATTCTGTATAATATGATGACTGTTCATCTGTTACTAATTACTGTTTAGGGTCATCTTTTCATACCTAGGACAGATACAATAAAGCAGAATAGAAGAGAAATCAAATACCAAAATGTTCTCCAAAGCCCTGTTTTTGCTTCCTTTTGTTGCACTCTCGTAACATAAAAACAGATAGATGGTTTCCTCTTTCAAATGCAACAAAAATAAATGACTCCTGGGAAGAGCCCTGGGATGCCAAGTTTGAGCCTGGACTGGATTTTTATGACCATTGTAAAAAATAAAATAAAAAACCCTGAAAAATAGGAAATTCGAATGGAAAAGCTGAGTCTGACTATAGCCGTGTGAGCTGTATCTTTGCAGAGTGGGTACGGACAGAGAGAGAGGGTTTGGAAGGAAGGTGGAATCATCAACACAGCTGATTTCAAACAACTTTTCAAAAAAACAGAGGGGAGGATCATCTACTGATTGCTTGAGATCTATGGATTAAAAATACCATTGTCTGTAAGTTAATTTGATAGCTTTTTATTTTATTTATTTATTTATTTATTTATGGTATAGCTCTCGCCATAGCCAGCATAAAATACCATAACATGAATACAATTTATTATAACACATCATGAAAATCTGCTGTACCAAACATAGACATTAATCTGCTGCACCAACTAGAATCAACAAGTCACAATAAACAATAACAGTGAACAATTAACATACAAACAAATAAAAAACAAGCAAAATGGTAAAGCGGCCACGTTGTCTGTCCAAATACCATAATCCTTCAGCCTGCATAATTTATGGCCACTATGGGATGACACTTCCTTATTTCCGTTGCTTTTCTTGCATAAGCTGCCAGGTTAGCAATTGCATGTGGATTCTCTTGTTGGCACTGCCAGATCAATTTTTCTTGTTTAGTAAAACAAAAAGGCACCTCCCTTAATATGGGCAGAAAGAGATTCTTCCTAATATCAGTGAAATAAAGGCACTCCAATGTGTAGTGGATAACATCCTCCACTACCTCCATTCCACATGTGCATTTCCTATGTTCTTTAGGAATACCATAAATACGACCCAACAGAATGACCCCACACGTCAGCCGCATATAATATCTGTGGCAATACCTTTACTTTAAAAGCTTTACAAGCAGCCTGTACTGAAATAGACCCATGTAGGGCATGGAACTTCCTAACTGCCTGTGATGACTGGAGTGCACTTTGTTTTACAGCCTCTAAGTGGACCTTCCAGCCCCGATTACTGGAAAATATTAGTCCTAGATATTTAAAGGACTTAACCACCTCTATAGCATGGCCAGATATATACCAACAGAATTCTCTATGTTGTCTGTCCCATCTAATCATTTTAGTTTTCTGAAAATTGACCTTCAGCCGATCTGCTTCACAAAGTTTGGGAAAGGTAGTCAGAGCACGCTGAAGGTCAACCAGTGCTTGAGAGATTATGGCAGCAGCATCTGCATAAAGCAGAATATTTACATGTGTAGCCAAAAGCTTTGGTGGATGTAATGTATATTTCTCATTAACCCAATTAGATTATTCACGTACAACTTAAAGAGAAGGAGGGCAAGAAGACATCCTTGCTGCACCCCCTTCTGGATGGTGAACCTATCAAATAGTATCCCTGTACCACTACAATATTCAATCGCAATATCCATACAGGGTAATAATTCCTGCACTTGCGCCTGCAGTGACATACTAGTCATAACAAGCATTAGCAATCCTGCCCTAGGACAACCTATATCGGAAGTGGAATTCCCCAATAAATTATAGCACCTATATCCACTTAGGCTAAAGGGGTCTCTACACCAAGTCTCTTGTAAACAAATAATTTTAAACTGCAATAAAAAATAGCAAAAATCAGCATCACCAATCTTATTCAGCAATCATGCCACATTCCAGGATAAGATTGTAAAGCCCATCTGATAGATTTGAGTTTTCAATTTCATTCATAGTTTAAGGATTTTAAATTAAAGAGGAAGCTATGTGTACCTTCCATTTTTACTTAATGAAACTGCTCCAGAGCTGGTGGCATGCCATGATCCTACATCAGTGCCTTTATTTCACTGATTTTATATATAATTAGCTAATCTGCCTACATGGAAGTTCACTGTTGTCATTTCACTGTTGAGCTGCAACAATGTCCCAGAACATTCAGAATCATTTCCATCATGTGATGCAAAGGAAAGGTCACATTCAGATCACAGAATGGTCAGAACTGTTGCTCTGAGGGAAGGAGAAAATTCAAAATCATTCCAAGTGATTCAAAAGATTTATCATCTATCTTTGTGGCTAGAGCCTTCGCCATTAATTAATTGTTGTTTCCCACTGACTATTAAAGATTTTTCACATTTCACCTATTGCTTAAAAGTAGAACTGAAACAGGTAGTAGATATATTATTTGCAGGTATTAATTGTATTTTGGGGAAGCTGTCTGAATTTGCAAATGATACCCATGACTGAAACGAGTATTCACGTATCTGCTCGTTCAGGCATTCTATTTCTGATTATTTTGGAGGGGGTGGGGGGAGGAGAGTTGTCTGGTAATTTGTTTTTTTCAGTCATTTTTATATTTTGGTTTTGTCATTTATGGTAATAGCACTAATATTGCTCAAATAACAAAATGACTGAAAAAGCAAACCAAAACGACCAAAAAAGCCAACAGCAAACTGGGAGAAGGAACCCAAGCCAAAATAACCTAAGTGGAATGGAAACAGGTAGCAGTTATTAACTGCTTTCTGTTTGGGTGGGGTTAATTTGATGGTTTTATTTATTCATTCCCTCCCAAGTCCCCCAAATATTTATTTCAGCTCTGTTTAAGAATAACCAGCCAAATCTTTGGCTGTAGGTCACTAACAGTAGTATTAGCAGTACCAATATTTTGTACCAATGAGCTCTCATAGGAGCACCTCATTTCCTAGAATTATAGTCAAGCCTACAATCCAGATTCCTTTGAAGTCCATAGCAAAACTATGTTCCCCTCCCCCATGCCTCCCTTCCCTTGTCTGTTCTAGACTGTAAGCCCCTCAGGGCAGGGATCTGTCCCTGATCACAAATTTTCAGTGCCAGACACATTGCTGGTGCTATGCTAAAACAAATAAATTAAATAAAGGGATTTTAAATAATGATATTAATGGACTAAAAAGCCCCCGAATCTTTAAGTCTTGTCAACAAGACAATGCTGCTCTAAAGCTTTGCTCCTGTTCATAATAAGAATTACCCACTCATCCCTCCCGCTCCTTCCCCCAGCTGGCTGAACTAGTTTGAATGTTCAAAAAGTTGAGAAGATAAGAAATTACTTTCTGGATGTTGACTGGTTTTGTTTGTTTGTTTGTTTGTTTGTTTGACCAGAGTGTGGAACTCCTTAATTTATTTTTCAAATATCTGAAGTGTTGTGGTCACTGTTTTTTATTGGTTTTCACTGATTTCTTCTCCTCCCTTGCAAAAAATAATAATAAAGGGGGGTGGGGTGGAACCTTCCATACTTTAATAATTACCACATCTCTAACGTCTCTGCCGGTTTCTTGTTAGGTTCCTCGTCATCAGTTATCAAATGTAGCTGGACACAAGCTAAGAAACTGTTACTCCTGAGTGTTGAACAGAATTTGGGGTGGGGGCAGAAGTTACAATACTTAAGTTCAGAGTCTGGAACGAGTGGATGTTTCCCAAAATCCTGGTTTTTTTATTATTGTAGCGAGATTCTGTTTTAATTTGCACCAGTGTCAATCCAGAACGATTCCACCTGCTTCATTGGGATGACTCCGAATTTGCAGCAGTGTCAATGGGCATTTTCAGACAAGACACTCTCCACCCACTCACTATACATGTTGCAGGGCTGCACTGTTGCCCTGTGGGGGCCCTGCAACATGTAGTGTCTTGTTTGAAAATGCCCAATGAGAGAGAGAGATTCAGATTTATCCTGCAGTCAGTGGGAATGTTGTATCAATGAGCTCTGCAGCATAGAGCTCCAGTCCCTAAAATGATCGTAAAGGGATAAGGGGTGCAATAGCAAAACTCCCCTTGACCTCACTGAATTGAGGAGAGCCCCCATCTTGTCACCCACACTTCCTTGCTTTAGAGCTATATCTTGCTTGTTTTAGCATTGAGTTAATTTCCAATAAAATTATTCTCAGGGCGAGCTTCTGCGTCTTTCTGGAATCGGATTAGTCCGTTTATATACATTACCTTTTGGGGTGAGGAAATACACTTTTTTTAAAGAAGTAACTCTGATTCAAGGTCTTTCCAAAATAGGATTTATTTAAACACTGCCTTTTGCAGAGAGGGGTGGAGGATTGCTCTCTTTCCCCTAAAACTGTGATCTGGACTCTTTCTGAAATCCAGTTAGCCCCTATACACACTGCTTTTGGGAGGTGAGGGGGGCTTGTCTTTTCCTTGTAGCTGCAGTCCAACCGTTTTCTGAAATTGGATTAACCCATTTGCACACTACCTTTTTGGGTAAAAGACTCTATTAGTAATTAGTTGTTATTAATTAACGTGTATTATTTTATTGTTTCTATTATTTTTATTATTATTTTATTTACCTGTATGTAACCCAGGCTCTTTCTGCACTCGGATTAGCCCGTGTACACACTGCGGGGATTGCCCCTTTCTCCAAACCCGATTTAAAGGCAGTGCACGGTGCCTGGGCTATTGGTGCTGGACATTTGAAAGGATGCTGTTCAGTTCTTTTGCCTCGGTTTGTATCCCTCGCGTTACCAGAGCTGTTTCATCCCACGCAGTTTGCAGAGGGATGGGGGAAGCGCCAAGGGCTTCCACGGGGCAAAGATCCCCTGTATCCACGCCAGCCCCCTTCCCCCACACTCCCTCACTTCGGAGTAGCGCCGTGACATTGAACAGCAGGGAACCTATTGGCTCTGCACTGGAAAAGAGATCTGGGACGCCAGGCTTTTTTAAAAAAATAAAAAAATACACCTCCATCATTTCCCCTTAGGCTTCTTGGGGCTGAATCTAAGGAACCAATTGTGCCGCGATCTACAAACTACTTACTCCGGAGTAGTCAATGGGATGGAGCCTCAACAGCTTCGAATTGATAAAGAAATCCTCCTCCTCAGGGAACTTTAGTTCAGGTCCCATTGGTGGCGATGCGGGGCGGAGACTGGGTGGATGTGAGCCTTAATCTTCATTGTGGGTACAGAGTGTTCCCCTAGGTGAACAGGATAACGTTTCCATAGAGATGCAGCTGGTGAACCTTCCTCACGCGTACAACATGCCCAAGGGAAGCTCTCCAGTGCAGAGCATCCTGGAAGAACGCTTACTGGGGAACTGGTCGCTTTCACTAGACAGAGGTCCCTTGCCTTGGTGTGTGTATCTGTAATGCGTATAGTTTCCCCTCTCTGTGATCCGCCTGGATAATAAGTGAACTAACACCGGAGGCTCACTTTGTTAAAGCCGGGGGGGAAGTGTTTTGTGAACCAGGTGTGACAGGGGACTAAATCCAAAATGATGCCACTTTACTCACACCCGATTGACGCGGCCCCCCACCCTCCTGTCGCTAGAAACAGCAGGTGGGAAATGGGGCACAATTTTCCAAAGCGCCTGAATGATTCTTAGGAACCTAACATGATTTTCAGAGAGACTGAAGATCTCAGCTGCTGCCTAAGATCCCTTTTGAATGCTCCGCGATCCACAAACCGCTTACTCCGGAGTAAATAGTTTGTGGATTATCACGGCCTTAGGCTCCTAAATCCTTGAGGTCCTTTTGAAATTTTTACTCTTCTTGGCCTTTAATTTCTCACGTTTGGAGAACCTTCTCTGCTAGAGTCGCACCCTTCCCTTTCAAGCTGGCACCATGTCGGATGCCCGCAAGTCTTTCAAATCAAACTGTCTGAGACTCTGATTTCCCTCCAGTCTGTTGGGAAGCAAGACGCCTGTTTCCCCTCTTTTTACGAGTCTCTTTAAATCTGAACCTTCCTAATCGACAGCAGATCCTAGCTGTGGAAAGGCAAGAGGTGTTCCCTGCATGTCAGTGAGTTCTGGCTGCTGCGAGCTGACATAATGCGAATTAACAAGAAAGAAAAGAAGGGGGAAAAAGAACCAAGAGAAAAATCGTGGGAGAATAGACGATTTGGACCCATTCCCCTTATAATCTAAGCAGCCAATATTTAAACCGAACGCATTTAACGAGACGCAGTTAACCTGAAAGTTCAGTTGAAACGTCAGCCGTTTGACAGCTGCAAATATTTCTATTTGAAACAAATGTGCGCATCTAAGCTTCATGCGCCCGCCTGGGGTGGTGTATTTCAGTTCAGCTCTGTACTGGGGACCAGTCCCACGCTCCAGTTTGATCGCATTCCAGTTTGGAGGAGTAGGGCTGACCATTCCATTTCCTTGCCCACAATAAGCCTCCTTCCTACTGTAGATGAAAGGAAAGAGTTAAAATGTGGCCAGATTTTATTATGATTTTTTTCTTTCTTTCATTATTGTAGGCTCCTGTATTCCAGCTGGCTCTGTGTGTTTTTGTCTGCAGGTAGTGTTTCATTCTGCTTTCCTGGGGATGGGGGCATGCAAGGTGCAATTCTGACCCTATAGAACTCAATAGCTAACTCCTGTTGGATTCAATGGAATCAGGATTGCACTTCCTCGGATGTAGGATGGAGGGTTGTCCGGATCCTGTGGCTTTTAAAAATGCAGACGAGAAAGGGAACGATCCTTGATCTGGGAAGAATGAAACCTCCAGGAGATAGTTATTTTTGTGGCTACAATAGGGCTTGAAGCAGTTTTTAAGGATGCTCCCAAAATAGTCAATTTCGTTTTGAAGGCCATTCGAATTTATTTATCTCCCCCCCCCTCCCCCTTTTGAAGAAGATATACCGGACAGTCTCATCTTTGTCCCTGAACCTTAGCGACAGAAGTGAAAGAAACAAAACCGTCACAACCTCCTTTCCCTCTAGCCGATCGTCTGGGGGCTCCTTGGGAGAACGGGCTGATCGGTGGGAAGAGGCTGCTGTTGTAATGGCCGAGCTACTGTTCATTGCTGATCTTGGGTGATCGGCCCCCTTCCCGCTCAGCTGGGCAAAGCGCACTCCAGCCACCGCCGCCGCCTCCCGGGCTCAGGATAGCAATCCCATCTGTCTTCGCCCACATATTAGGTGACGCTCCTTGTGCTTCGGCACAGTATACACTCAATGAGTCCCCCGCTCCCCAATGTGGATGGACGGCTGAATAGAAAATCAAATAAACAAGGGGGCTGTGGAGCCAGGATTAATTAGAATCCGTGTTTGACCTCTTTCATTCAAGGGCCATTCTGTTTTCTCTGGGCAGTTTACACGACCTGACACCCCCGAGTTCAAACACAGGGAGTCACACGCGAGGCCCTACAGCGCTGGAAGGACTTGACTCGCTGTAGCGGGTGGGGGTTGGGGGTGGGTGGGTATCTGGCTCTTTTCACAACCTGTGTAAACTGGTTCCAGAGAGAGCGGGTTGGCGCTCCCCTGGGGAGTACACCGAGTGGACCTAGGGCATGAGATCGGCAGCAGTAGGACCCTATCGGGGACTGGATCCTGAGACTCAGGGATGCTGGGGAGAAAGCTGAGCCACCAGGACTAAAGGATGGATTTATTTTTTCAATTCCACATTGGAGCCTCCCCGTACATCTCCCAGCCGGGAACACGGAAAACAGAGTCTGTTGACCGGGATCTGGAAAGAAAGTGGCTGGTGCCCCGTGACTGTCAGGAATGAAGGCGGCTGCGGATTGGGATTCGGAGCGTGGGGCCAGAGTTCGGGCTGTGTGAACCCTGCCTGGATCTTGTGCGGCGCGAGAAACCCAATGCCGGGGCTCAGCTTCCCCCACCCGGGCCATTCCCCGTGGGAAGCGCGTTCTGGGTCCTGCCTGGGACCAGGAACCGCTCTGCCCCGGGCGGGCGGGCGGCATGCCGGAGCCGGGAGCGCACGGTGTCAGCGGCGCGGGGGGCTCGGAAGAGGCCGGGAAGACACTCCGCCCAGCCCGTGGATGCCCAGGAGGAGCCAGGACAGAGAGCCGGCCGGCCGGAGACACTCCTCTCCCCGGGGCCGGGATCCCCTCTGCCGGAGGGGACAGGAGAGCCGCTTCTAGAGCGCGTTGCCGCTGCGCTCGGATCCCCGGCTCGCCTGGGGGGCAGCCCCCTCGGGGAGACGCCAGCGGAGCGAGGGCGGGGTCGGAGGGGGCACGCGTTTGCGGGCTGCCCCAGAGCGAGAAGCTGGATCTTCCCAGCCAGAAACTTTCCCCCCCCTCAGTGCGCATGCTCCGGGGCTGGGGGGAGGCAGGGGCTTGAAATAAGGAGGCGGCTAGAGGAAAGCGATCAGTTCAGTCTGAGCCGGGCTTCCGAAAGGCAGGTTTGCGCTCCTGCTCAGACGCTCGCGCAGGAGGCGGAGAGGGTAGCACCGTCTCCATCAGCACCTGGCTCGCTAGGACCTGGCTGTGCCCAGCTGGAGGAGTGGGGAGGGGGAGAGAGCCCAGCCAAGGGCCAGAGAGAGCCACCTAACTTTGCCCAACTTTTCACCAACTCCAGTTTAGCCCGGGATTCTTGTACCATCTGCCAGCGGTGGAGCAGAGATCGGGATCCGGTAAATAAAAACAACGGCTTTCTTTCCCCTCCCCTTCCCCCCCTCCAAGCGTCTCTGTGGCTGAACGCACCGATCCAAAGAGTCTCCCTCCCCGGCCGCATCTGGGAGAGTGAAGGGAAAGGTCCCGCGTGAGGTGGGGGCCTCCCCTTTCCCCCTTGTTTTTCTTGCGGGGGGAGGAGCGGGGGGACATGTCCGAGTCTGGGATGAGGCTCACGTTTTGCAAATCTGCCCGGAGGGGACAACCTTTCCCCTGTCCCCAAAGTAGCTGAGAGGAAACGGACTTGTTAAAGATGCGGTTTGTGCAGTCGGGGCTAGCCGGTCCCTCAGCAGCTAGATCCGGGGGGCAGACCAGCCCCCATTGAAGTCAGTGGGAGTCTAGCTATTGGTTTCAATGGGAGCTGGATTAATTCGTGCTCCTTTGGAGCTTCGGACTCTCAGCAATCGGTTCTTCACCCAGGCAGCCATTGGGGAGAGAGACGGGGTGATGTTGGAGTGGCTGCAGTCAAGTAAAACTCTGTGTGTGTGTGTAACTCGCTCCCATTCCTGTAGCGTGCAAAGCGGGGTGCCGTCAAGGTGGCCTCGTTATTTCTGGCTGGCAGAACGAAGTGCCGAGTGTATAGATTGCGCTTCGGGTGGGGGCAGCTGTCAGGTTAAAATGAAATAAAGCCAAGGACGGCAGGAAGGGTGGCTTTGGGCTCTAGACAGGTGCACAGTCGGTGCCATCACAAGTAAAAAGCTCCGGGAGGGAGTAATAAACAGAGAGTAAACAGGGACACGCTGAGGATGTAGCTCTGATCTTTTGGGGAAACCTTCCAGCCGCGCTCCACAAATCACTTACTCTGGAGTAGGACTTCGATGGGATTACTCCGGAGTAAGTGGTTTGTGGGTCGCGGTAGGGCGCATAGAAGCTTCTATAAACCTGTGCTCACTTCGATTCCATAAGGCCTACGCTGGGATCTCTCTGCCTCGACGCCGGCCTACCCGGTGTTTGAAACCGCTTGCCATGGCTCTCCCTCCTAGAAGTCTTGTATAGTGCGCCTAGCCTAGCCCTTGTCTTGTTACCCAGGGGTGGCGACGTGCTCGTCAGGGGCACGAACTGGGGAAGGAAAGTGGAGGAGAAAGGGGTGTCATTTGGAAGAAAACGTCCGCCACTGTTTTGTGAGCGTGCAGCGCTGCTCGCTGCTTAGTGGAAGGGACTCTGTTGTCTTTCCGAGGGAGTAATTGACAAGAGCCCGAATCCACAGGGAGATGAGAGTGCAGTATCCCTATGGCAGGGATTGGGATCTTCCAAACCGCTCTGCTGGCTGGTGTCAAACCGGATCGACGGGCGACCATCCCCGGCGCTGCCTGGCAAAGGGCTGTGCTGGGAAGGAGGCAGAAGGAGGAGTGGAAAGTGGCAGGTTTCATGCCATTAGAAGAACGGTATAACAATGGCTATTTCGTTGGGAACTGGAATGAGTGAGTGCTTTAGAAATGTTCAGTCTTACCAACGTGTGTGTGTGTGTGTGTGTGAGAGAGAGAGAGACCCTGTGCTAGCAATCAGCCATCGCAACGGTGAGCTCCCTCCGGCTGCCACCCTTGATTTCCTGATAAAAACGTGAAGGATGATTTGATAAGCATTTCCTCCAGCTCTCCAAGGCACATGCTGACTGAGCCCTTCCAGCCCTCATTAATGTAAGCAATTAAATCTTCCACGCTCAATTAGACCCGAATCACCCCGCTTTAATAGATCATTCGGCACACTCCATTAATACGCTTAATAAATCCGTGAAGAATACTGTAGTCTCCAGAGCATCGCAGCGCGAAATAACAGCTTCCTTTTTCTGCCTTGGTGCCTGAGCCCAGGTAAATAATACGCTCCATTTTCTTGTCAACACTTTTTTTTTAATCTAGACCAAGGGCCCCATTAGAATTAGGATAAAATGATACAAAAAGTTAAAGTGTAAACTGTGAGTGGCCTGACCAATTCTAATAAGAATAGCACTGAATAGATGTAAACGATGGTTATTTGACAGATGAGTATTGTAGAGCGATATTCGCTCCCCCCCCTTCTCCCCAATGTAAAGTTTTGTGGTTGCCACTTTCTCTTTTTTCTTTCTTTCTTTTTTTAAAGCCAGGTTTTCAAGCTAATTTACTTCATCCATTTCCCCCATGTGGAACTAATTAGGGGGGGGGGGGAGAGAGAGAATCTCTTCGTTATTTATGAATCAAGTGTTTAATATAACAAATACCCCCAGTTTTTTTAAAAAAACCCAGCAGAAATAGATAATGCAAAAAGTCGCCTTAACCGCAAGATCTCCGCAAAGTTAACAGGAATTTAATTTCTCTTCGTTACACGCCAGCGGGTACATCAAAATAATCGGGCAGGTCTGATGATGAGTTCTACATCTACATATATGTGACTTTATATATTATTTGATTTCATATTGGGAAGACTATGCTTTTTACATAGAAGTGTGAGTGCACAGAATAAAAGTTAGACAGAGTTTATTATACTGCACAGGGTTGTTGGTGATAAATATGGTGTGTGTGTGTGTGTGTGTGTGTGTGTGTGTGTGTGTGAATATACAAGTATCATCGAGCCTGCTCAACTTCTATAGGTTCTTCTCGGGTGAATAGAGAAGGTGTTTTTAGTCTGAATTTACCTGGAAGGTGCAAATGACAGTGGTTTAGTTTTTGTTTTGTCTTATTAATAATAATAATAATAATAATAAATATTATTAATTAATGGCAGCTGCACAAAAAGCATGACTAAATCCTCCAAGCAGCACAAATGGTAAGAAAGCTAGAGACAGATGCGCTCTTTCAAGTTTATGAACTTATTTTGCAGGCTAAATTTACTTTGGCAAGAAGTGGGTTCTGTTTCAGTCCTGTGTCAAGAGAGTATACAAGTAGTTTGTTCTCAATTAACCAGAGAGAGTAGTCTGGTGTTTTACAAACCATATCGTTTTATTGCGATCTGGGGAGGGCGAGAACTCACAGACTGTTCTGGGGGGGGGAGAAAGATACAGATAAGGATCTGTTCACACCAAGCGAAATTAAAGGTAGAGGTGACACCGGAATAAAAAGCAACACTGATCTCTCTTGTGTGGGAGAAAGCAGAGTATTAAATGCAGAGCGAATTTGACATCCACTTCCTTTGATGTCCTGAAAGAGACCTCTTTCTGTAGAACACGTTTCTCTCCATCCGTTATTTTTGACTACCAGCTCATCCGTTGTACAGAGGGGGGAGGGGGGGGGGGAATGTAGCTTCCATTTCTGGATAGGAGCCAAAAAAATTGTATCCACTTGAGCGCCCCCCTGCCCCTTTTTATTCCAGCAAACTTGCTTCTAGCAAGCAAAATCATTAGTCACAATAGGTGCTCTCGTGAATCATTTACGCTTCCTTTCGATTTAAAGAGTCATTTCCTATTTATTTCGTTGGAAAATTGGTGTGTGTGTGTGGGGGGGAAGCTAGATTATAGTTCTCAGTTTCTCTGGTGAGTTTGTGTGCATGGGTAAAAGTAAATATGTCTATTCGTATATACTGAAGCTATAACCTATTTCATAAGAAAAATATTTTAAAATATAAGTATATACTTAATAATTAAAATATAAGATTTTAAAATCTATTAAGTATTAAAAGAAACTACCCCAACGCTTCAAATTGGTACGTTTTCAAGCTTGTCAACAAAGGGCAACATAGATCTATTTTTAAAAGTTTTTTTAAAAATGTAACCAGCAGACTCTTTTCTTTTTAAAGTCAATGTAGTGACACGCTGCTGTTTTACAAGCTTGTTATTTTTTTTTAATTTTATTTTTAAACTATCACTTCCAATTGTCATGTCTGACCAGCTCTATTTTTAGTCGCGTTTGTTTCCCCAATAATCGATCGAGAGAGCCCCCCCGCCAGAGCCAGGCATAAGTCCGTTAGTCCTGCTTAAAAAACAATAAAATTATTATTATTATTATTATTATTATTATTTAAAAAAAGAAAAAGCTATAGTTTAAAAACCACCTGAAATGCAGGCTAACTCACTGGTCCCTAAACAGTTAACTGGGGAGGGGGAGGGGATGCAATGTGTGTGTGTTTTTTATCAGCCACTATCCCAATTTTTTTTTTTTATCCAATTAGCAAAGGCAAATCTTGGCAAAATGTCACAGTCTTTTTTTCTGGGTCATTGCGATGGAATTCCTATAGGATTTCGCTCTCCCTTTCCTGCGGCTGATTTATGTAAAGTGGTGTGAAAGGTGGACTTGGGGCATAAAGTCTGCGGCTCCTTAAAGAAGAGATTGAACATCATAACTTCTGCGTCCACACACAACAGCAGCTAGTGGCCATTTCATCGCCCTACCTTTGACAGAGGCTGGTGCTGGAGGCTGAAGTAGAAAGAGGCTCTTACCCCCTCCCCCCCCTTTTTTTTAAATTCCAAATCTTTTGTTTTCCGGGCAATTATAACGCCAGCACGTTTCCTCCTCTCCTGAGTATATACTCAGGGTTACTCTACTCTGTTACACCTCGTTGAAAACTCGTTTAGCCAAAGGGGCCCCTAAGGAAAGTTGGAATAAAAATATCCTTCTTGATTTTCAGGTCAGAAATCCACAGCCCTTCATAAACAGGCTAAAGGGGGGGGGGGGGGGGGGGAAGAAAAATCCTTCTGCAAAACGAATGTCTCTAAATAAATAAATAAATAAAATAATATCTGAGTAGGATAAGACAAAACGCTCAATGAGAGGTCAGTGTCAGCATTCCAAATATTAGAAAGCAAGGAACAACAAAGAAATAATGAGACAAGCAGCGAGTCCCCTAAACTGCATGCTGCAGGGGGGGAGGGCGGGCCAGAATCTAAATAATACAGCGGAATTAATAATTAATATAAATAATACTAATAATAAATTGAACAAGACAAGGCCAACTCATCTGGGGGTCTGTTAAACCAAAACAAGCTGTACAATACTCGAGGGCGCGTTCTCCCACCTTCAGGCCCGTAGAGTCTAAGGGGGGGGGGGAGTCTGATTTCTTCAGAGGGGGGGAAAACCTGGAATGCATCTAATTTCGGGGCGGGAGGGGCAATTTTTAAAAATGACAAGTGGCAGTGCCCCCGTCAGGCCAGCCCACACACCCCTTACCGCGCTGCTCTCCCTTCCTCGATGCTTGGCAGGCGTCCTGGAAGTAATTCCTGGGATTACAGGAAGGTTCAACTAGATTTAGTTCTTCGGGTTTTTTTCCCCAAATCTCTGTCGCTATTTTCCCGGTGAAGCGCAGGGGCTTAGCCGAGAGGGAAGCCCCAGAAGGGAATTATAGGGATCCTAATTGAAAAGTCAGCTGTGGAGGGGTGGGGGGTGGAGAAAGGGGAAGCCCCTTCCTTCTCAATCTTGGGACCTGGCTCTAATAATGGGCACAGCCAGGGTTTGGCTGGTGAAGGGCGAATCGGATTACTGCTCTGTCTCTCTCCGCCAAGCAGCAGGCCCCAGTGACAGAGTGATTGCTAAACCGGTCTCCTCCGCGGCTCACAGACCATTCTCTGATTTCAGTGGAGATCTGCCTTCTGCAGTGCCTTTCAGCTGGGGGCAGGCAACCAGAGCGGAGCGGGCAGCCTTTGCTGCGCTGCTGTACGATCCCTAGCCTCAGCTGCTCGCTGTAGCTGTTTTTTAAGACAGGGCCCTGGGTGGGATCCATAAACCACTTACTCCGAAATGGCCCCTATTTCGGAGTTAGCCCCTAGGGACTTCAATGGAACTACTCCGCTACTCCGGAGTAATTGTTACAATGGCACTGTGTTCAAATGCTGCCTGGATTTAAGGGCTCTGGGCCAAATAGTCTCTCCGGGGGGAACAAATAAAACGAGGGGAACTTGATTTGTCTGGTTGTTGTGTGTTTTTTTTTCCTTTCCCTTTCGTTCCGAGGAGGGGAGACCAACCAGTGTTCGCTTTTCTCCTCAACTTTGAGCGCCTCAGTCAGGGGAGAAGTGAGCCCGCTGAGCCGCAAGGGGGAGGGGGGGAACTTGGCTGTGCAGATGCGGTAGGGGCTTTGAAGTCAGCAATGTCAAATCCGTGTACTCTCCTTTCCGAAGCAAATTGGAGGTCAAAGTTGAGTCGGCTAGGAGGAGAGCAGGGCGGCAGGCGAGCCTTTGCAGGCTTCACTGGGGAATCTCGGGTGGTGGAGCTTGGACTGAATAGGCCCTAGCTATAGAATCGGGGCCCTTGCCCCTCTCCCAGCGGCAGGGAGTGTGGCCCCTCCAGGGTTGGGGACTCCCTCCAGCGCAGTTGCACCACTCCTGCCAGTGCGAGCGAGCTATGCCTTTGCAATAGGCTTGGATTCCCTTTCCCAGCATCACCGTGTGCTCCGCGTAAATGGCAAGGTTTGGCTCGGCGGGGGGGGGGGGAGCTGCTTTCTTTCACTGCACCGCAAGTCCCACTCCGGATCGCCGAGCTCTCCAGAACCAGGCAGCAAGCTACACGTGTTAGGGGCAGCAGAGCCTTGGATTGGCTATTGCCCCTGGCTGGGGGAGCTGCGTCTCCAGCGGCCTCCTCCACAGGGAGGCGCGCCCTGCAAAGCTGCCCGTTGAGTGGGAAGGGGTTGGGGGCAGCACGTAGAGCCGCTGAGGCACTGAATTTAGTTGGGGGTGGGCCCCGTCTGTGGAGAGGAGGGTTACCCACCGACATACATTCACTCCAGTAAAAGGGCGTTGTCTTCTCTCTCTTTCTGGCAGGCACTTTCCTTCCCTGCTCCCGAGACCCTCCTCCATCATGGGTAGTAAGACTCTGCCGGCCCCAGTGCCCATCCACCCCTCCCTGCAACTCACCAACTATTCCTTCCTGCAAGCTTTCAACGGGCTGCCCGCGGTGCCTTCCGATCACCTGCCCAACCTCTACGGCTTCAGCGCCTTGCACGCCGTGCACCTGCACCAGTGGACCTTGGGTTATCCAGCTATGCATTTGCCTCGCTCTTCCTTCTCCAAAGTGCCCGGGGTCTCCAGCTTGGTGGACGCCAGGTTCCAGCTGCCTGCTTTCCCTATCTTCCCGCATGTCATCCAGCCCAAGCAAGAAGCCACCAACATGGCACTCAAAGCTAAGCCCCGCTTTGATTTTGCTAACCTGGCGGTGGCGGCTACCCAAGAGGATCACTCTAAACTGGGACAGGGGGATGGCCAGGGTTCCCCTGCAGGGCTGGGCTCCTTGCTGGAAGTAACCAAGCTCTCCCCGGAGAAGAAACCAACCCGAGGGAGGTTACCTTCCAAAACCAAGAAAGAATTTGTCTGCAAATTCTGCGGCAGGCACTTCACCAAGTCCTACAACCTGCTCATCCACGAGCGGACCCACACGGACGAGAGACCCTACACCTGCGACATCTGCCACAAGGCCTTCCGGAGACAGGACCACCTGAGGGACCACAGGTGAACCCCTGGCGCCTTTAGTATTCTCTTGGAGTCCCCTGCCTGCCCAGAGGAGGACATGTCCTCTCCTGAGTTTGGAGCACAGGCGGGAGGGGGGCGCGGTCACTTCATTAGCTCTGCTCTCTGGGCAACCTCCTTGGGAACAGCTTGGCCATCTTGCCAAGGGTCAAACTCGGGATACTGACAATGGGAGGGGAGGGGGCAAACTGTCGGGGGGGTGGGTAATTTCTTCAGACTTGAGGGGAAGAACCCGGAACACATCATTTCTAAGGGGTGTGCGTGTGTGTGGAAGTTTACACTGGGGAGCAGTGCCACCCATACTTCCCCTTAGCTGCAAGCCTGGTGAGAATTAAGAAAGGGAGTGCCCGCTGGTGTGGGGACTCTGCCCCCCCCTCCATCCATTTGCTTTCCCCAAAATCTGGTGGAAAGATGGAAGATCCTGCCATATTTCTGGAGTCCAGGGGCCGGGGTGATCAAAAGGCAGGATTATCACCCTAGCTTTGGCCTGTTGCTATTCTACTGTCCCCGCTCCCCCCCCCCCCCCCCCCCC
>QEPC01009174.1:1908545-1941244 GCA_003113815.1 Sphenodon punctatus | reverse complement strand
ACCCCACCGCCGGCAGTGACCCATAGCGTTTCTTCGGATGCCTCCCCCACGCACACATGTGTGCTGGGGGTGGGGGGGAAGGGCACCTGTTTGAAAAAGGCCATTGACTTCAGTGGGTGGAGGAATGTACCCTTAATATCTACCAAGATAGGATTTTGACTGCAAATTCATAGGGTTTGCTCGTACATTAAAGTGAGGAATATCTACCAAGATAGGATTTTGACTGCAAATTCATAGGGTTTGCTCGTACATTAAAGTGAGGAGTATTTTACCCTGTCTTATCTTACGAACGTGTAAACGTTCTTGAGTGTGTAGTAAACTACTACCCATCCTTGGGTACTAGCATTCATTGAATACAATCCACCATCAGAGTCAATGGGAGATGGGCCAGGGATGTCAAGGGCAGAGCTATAATACGAACAGACAGTGCCACTGCACCTTGGCCCGTGAACCTGTGGGCAGGGGCACCCACCCTAATACAGCTGTGTCCCCTGCCACTACTTTCTGTCTTCTGATCCAGGGCTTAGTCCAACCTGATTGACTTCAATGGAAGGAGGATTGTGCCTATTGCTATGATAGGAGTCCCTGGCATGAAGAAGCCACATAAAACAGGGCGCAGAGACTATAACACCCTGGGTAGCCTTACCCGTTCCTGGGCAGCAGGACCATGAAATCCAGTGCATTATGTGGCCAGTGGCCACTAGAGGTTCCCCCTGCCTTGGGGTGAGGTGAACAGCTGGTTGTGGCTATGCAATAGGTCCGCATTACAGAGTAGGGTAAGACTGTCTAGGTCCCACAGGGGAGGGAGGTGGGGCAGGACTGGGACCACAGCCTGCCACCGTTGTAGCAGCAACTCCAGCAGTGGCTGGCCTGCCCGGCTTCCCTGCAACCACATACCCAGTTCCCTAAGCTTGCCAGTGTGGTGGTGGTGATTGCCCACCATGGGGCCATCCGGGGACCAGCCCTGGCCCTGCAACTCATCTGGCTGCACCCTAGATGAACTCAGACCTGCAAGCTAATACGATCCTAGCTGGATCTCACTGCCTCTCCAAATAGCTTGCTTGACATCTGCAAGATATTGACAGACCCTGGGGTCTTTGAGCTTAAGACCTTTCCTTGAAAGAGACCAGAGGTCCCTTCCATTTCCTTCATCGGTTAGGCCGTCTGAGAACGATATCCCCATACATAAAAGCACTTCAGCAGACCATGCAATACAGTGAGAGTGTTCTGGGGGAGCTGAATACTTCTGAAATTGAAATTTGCCAAGTTCCTACCAGCTGTCAGGAGTGCCTCTAGACCAGTGGAGTAACAGGAGCCGGAAATCGAAAGGCTGAGGCAAGGAAGAGATAGTTTCAACCCCTTAGCACTATATATGTATTTTTTAATAGGCCAAGCAAACACTGAAATGAAGTTGATTATACACATTTCCCAAATCTTGGCAAGTGCATATTGTGCAACTGCACAGGGCCCAGTGTATGCAGAGAAGGGGGGAAGGGGGGAGGCAGGGCCCTCCTTCCAATACGTGAGGTTCATTAACTGATTCTCAAATGACAGCTTGGGTATGAGAAGTACTGATGTATAATACAGCCCCCAAAGCATCAAAAGTGGGGATCCCTGGCCTTCTAAGTTCCCATGGTGATTCGGAGGGGGGGGGGGCTCCCAACACATGGGGTCCATGAATAAATTAGAAATAACAACGTATGTGGGCCCATGGGGCCGGCAATACATGGATTCCAGGACTCTGAAGGGGATGTTGCATAAAAGTGAACAACAGTTAACTACAGTAACATTTCCCTTTTTCTAATGGGTGAGTCAGTGTGTGGCCATCAAACACCCCAATGTTAGGAGGGGGATCGGGGCTCATGCCGCTATTTCACACAGGGACCCAGATTCCCCGGCCCCATCTCTGTCCCCAAGGTACACAAGACCTGTGACTGGGTTCTCTCTTTCTGGCACATCTTAATGGAAACAGTACCAAAATTAAGGAGGGAACAGCCCCTCCCCCTCAAGTCCCCAAACTTGGTAGGTGTAATCCCCTCGCCGTTGTTTTAATATCAATGTATCTAATACAAAAAGTGGTTTCCCCAGCTTCTCTTAATCCATTTGACAAGTGGTTTAAGGTTTCCTTTTTAAAGTAAAGGCAGGGGGGCAAATTTCAAGGGAAGACTTACAGAGACAAGGATCAGAGCACACACACCTCCTGTGCTGGGCAAAGTTGTATAATTCATTGTAGGGAGCAGGAATGTTTCCCTGTAGTTCCCTCCCAGTTGAGGCTGAGGTGGAGGACACTATCTCCTGGAGCCCATCGTCTTTTATCTGGGTAATAAATAAAAAGGAGTTTTCTGATTCCTTTCCAAGGAGGGCAACTAATCAGTTGGAGCATTCCCATGCTTGCTGCACCATGTTCTTCTGTGATTAGGATCCCTCAGATTCTGGAAGGGGGAGAGACAATGCGAGGTAAGATATCTGGGCTATTGTTCCTGGATTTTAAGCAGACCTTCTGCTGTATAGGACAGGGCAAATGAAAAAACTGCCCGGTTCAGGCATGAGACCTTATTTAATTTATGAGGCTGAAGTTTGAGGTATTTGACTCTGGATGGATAGCGCGGCCAATAATTTCTCTGTACATGCCTTTTTATGCGCTATTTTAAAAAATGAGAATTGACATAATCAGAAGTAAAAATTCGCTAAGAATTTATCCAGGGTAAATATTTTTCTATAAACAGAGAAATGCTGGATTAGTCACTGTACAAACAAAGCCTACAATGCTGGTCTCATTCCTAATTTTGCTTGTGTGCAAAATCATATTCATTCCTCTATCACTTTAAATCAAGACTTATGCTGCGCACTGTAAACATCAAGGTTCCAGAGGCTTAAAGGAGAGCAAGTAAGAAGTGAAATCACCCGACTCAGCAGAGACATGCCCTGTTAACAAACTTAGTGAAGGGAGTCAGATGGGAGATGTGCATTGTTCTATCGATACACCAGGATACACCAGGATCATTTGAATGATTCATCTTTTATTTTAAAAGGAGTTTCATACTGTTTTACCCTGAACACAAATCCAACTTTGCCTCCTTATAATCAAGTCCCAAGATAAAGGATCTTCCTGCAGATGTTTTTTTGCTTCAGTATTAACCCTAAAAATATTTTCCTTGGGAGGTTTGCCTGAGTAAGGAGGACAGAATCTGGCTGTAGTGGTCTTTATGTCCAAGATTTACAAGGGAAATGAAGTTTTACCACTTCCAGTTAGATACTACAATGTAAAGCTGTCTTGGAACACATATTTTTTGCATTCCATTAATTCTTTTCCTGCTCATAAATCGTGGCTGCACTTTATTATGGGCTGGATTCTGTGGGCCTTGCCTGAGCCATGATCCCCATTGGAGGAGAAGCTGGGCCTGCCGCAACCTTGAATTTTGGAAGGGAAGTGAAAATGCGCAAGGCTCATAAACACTTGCTTTGACTGGTTGTACCAAGTGGCATAACTTTGGGCTACAATGTGCGTGGGATACTAGATCCCCTTGACCCACATGAGTCTCGTCACTTGACTCTGAAGCTATGAGGGAAGGAGGAAATTTGTGAGCGAGACAACCCCACTATAATTATGGCCAGGATTTTATCTTATAAACAGAATGGGCCACCCTGCTGAAATCCTGCTAATAAATTTCACCTGTGGGTGCTAGGGTTGATGAGTGCAAAGAACTGCTTGCTATTCCTTTTTTTTTTTTTGTAATTTAATTCTTTAATGTATTACAAACCAAGGAGATAACAAACCCATGGAAACATCCAATAACCATAGATTCAGCTTCACAATTAACAAAGATAACAATATATATAGGGCCTTTTCAAAGAGACCAGGGGCCCCCGCAGGTCCATGGGGTTGCGCTGCAGTGGGTGGTAATGGGCATGGGGTCATGCCCACGAGTGCAAATCCATTTTCATCCACCTCTATGCATGGGCGATGGGTGGAGCACGGGCGCGCGCGCACCTTCATCCATCCGCCGTGGCATTCCCACGGGTGCGCGCGCACCCATCGCCATGCAGCAAAACTGCGTGGAGATGGGTGGAGGCATCTCGTGTGAAAAAGCCCATAGTCAAACATAATCACATTCAATTGAATTATTCCATTTGTCATCATATAAAATAATATATACAAGAAGAGCAAACCAAATCATAACAACAAACTAAACCCCAACATTCAAAACAGACTAACAAAAGTTATTTGCTTTCTTTACCATAATTGCTTGCTATAACTTTTATAGTAGCGAGAAGCATCATGGACCACAATACAGCCAAAACAAATAGTAGATTTTGTATTCATGGGTATTATTCTCATCTTCGGATAGCTCTCCGAATATTCAGATGATAGATACACAACTACCCATTTCTGTTGCAGATGTTTATTTGGATATTTCATATATTTTGGTTGTTTATTTTGGTTCAGTCATTTTGGCATTAGAGTTACTTGGTTTTGGCTAACTCCATGCATAGCAGTGCCAAAATGAAGTAACCAAAATGACCAAATCAAAATAACCAAAATACTGGAATAGCCAAATGAAGCTATCCAAATTGGATATCCTGTGAAGTGGAACCGAACAGCCACTTTTCTGGTTCTGAATCGAAGTTATCGCTGTGGAGGATCATTTTAACTCTAGTTGGCCAGGAACTGACCATGTGGCAAAGAGCCAAACCCTCTGAATTCCACTGCCTGTTCTGCCCTTGACATGCTCTGTGACCTCAAGCAAATCATTTAACCTGTCTACCTCAGTTTCCTCATGTGTAAAATGGAGATAATGATACTTATTGACCTCACAGCAGTGCTTTGAGGTGAAATGTTAAGTGCTGTCACTGCTGGATGTATTCAGCAATTCTAGTCCACTGGAATGAGAAGAGTTATTGATGTTACTTCTTTAGAGAGAGCATTATCTGACACAGATTTGCCTAAGCGTGTGGAAAACTTTTTTAAAAATGGGATTCTAGTTAAACTGAAGTCCCATGTAGGGTTGCAGTTTGAGCCTGAGGCTCCCATAGGCCATAATGGGAGTCTCAGGGTCAAACTCCAAAGGTGGACACCCTGGCCCAATGTGCTTTTCCCACCTTGCATAAATGTGCTGGGTCTAAATTAGGGTGGCCAGATACGCAAATTCTAGAGGACACTGATGAGTAATACAGATTACAGGGCTGCACTGGAAGCCCTGCAACCTTATTTCTCATCAGTTTCCTCTAAAATTTGCATATCTGGCCACCCTAATCTAAATAGACTGACTAACATGGGCCAAGTTCATCTCAGAAAAAACTCCACTCGTTTTGGTACTAAGTCAGCTGGCTGAATTTAGGCAAATGTCTGTTTATGGCACATGACCTGACTTCTTGGATTGCTAACAGGCCTGTAACCAGATTCTGACAGAAGGAGGGGGGCAAAATGTCCTGAATGGGTAGGTAGTATTTTCTGTGGGTCATGACATATCATTACAATAATGACATTCATTATTTGACTAAAATATTTTTGTGTTTAACCAATTTGAATGTGAGGTGGTGGTGTGTCAAGGCATGGTGCCTGTCTGCCCTGCGTCATTAGCAGGTATATGCAGAAAACCAGGGCTTAAAATTGCCTCAGTGAACTCTGGTAAAGGGAGCCAATAGAGCTGCATCCAACTGTCTATGCACTAAAGCTGGGGCTTTCAAACTGGGTATTCGGAGGGGCATGAGAAAGCAGCCCAGCTGGCAAACTGTGTGCAAACTCTGAGCTGGGACTGGGATGTGGGTTTTCCAAAACGATGAAGAAGCAAGGGGGTGGGGAGAGAGTCAGTCAGAGGAGAAGGGGGAGAGAGATGGGAGGGCAAAAAGGGGGAGAGGGAGAAAGGGAA
This sequence comes from Sphenodon punctatus, assembly GCA_003113815.1. Lineage (NCBI taxonomy): Eukaryota > Metazoa > Chordata > Lepidosauria > Sphenodontia > Sphenodontidae > Sphenodon > Sphenodon punctatus. The sequence continues at coordinate 1,935,374 of QEPC01009174.1, read as the reverse complement.
CGGAGTGTGTGTGTATGTGTGTGTAGTGAGGGGGAGGGTCCCAACTACCATAGATAAGTCAATGAGCCCACAGTTTGACAAGTCTGAGAAGAACTGTTACATTACAGCCCATACCAGTTTAGAGGCAGCCTTCCTCACAAGCCTTGTGTCAAACCCCTTTGGTTTAAACAACTTATGAATTACTTCTTGGTAGAGGCCAAAGGAGGGAAGAAAGAAGGAGGGGGACAACATCTTGGCTTTAGGCCTGATTGCTAGTAAAACAAACATGGCTTTTTCAGCTGACTAATTTTTTCATGTGGTGGCTTGTGGCTAATCTGTTCTCCTTTCTTACACAGACTACAGCTGGACAGATGACCAGGCTAGTATCTAGGCTACCTAATAATGTCTTTAATGTATTAATGTATTTAGTTAATACAGCAGTGGACACATTACTGTACATAGACAAGTCCAGGTTCTGATTCAAAAGAGATCAGACATAACACCGCAAACAAGCATCGTGGAGAAAGGGAGGGTACGGAAAAGGAGAGTGAGAATGATTAATGAATTATGGAATGGTTTGTTTATACAGTATATTAAATCCAAAATGGAGCACTACTACCCTTTAGCTTGACCTCGTGTATAAAACACGACATAGAATTTTTGCCAGTCATTCCTGTGCCAAAGGCAGCGACTCTTCCCTACTAGGGTAAGTAAATGTTATTGTGTCCCATAGCTTAGGCTTGAACTAAAGCATATATCTCAGAAAGACATCCAGTCTCAATTTACAGATTTCAAACAATGATGGATTTCCTATTTCTCTTGGTAAGATATTCCGCTGGCGACTTATCTGCACTGTTAAGAGGTTTTGTCCTGCTTCCAATTTGAATTTTTCAACTTCAGACTCCAGCCATTATCTATGTATGTACCTTGTTGGATTCCCTCACTCCCAGCCTTTTTAAAAGCACAGCTTCCACTCCTTGGCTGCCTTCATTTTTTATCTGGCCTCCTTCCAGTTTATCTTAAATGCGGTTGCTAACGTAGTCTTTGGCCATGAGAGTTGAGGGAGGGAGCATGTGGCACACTATAACAAAGATGTAGCACTAGCTGTTAGAGAGGTTTGAAATGGCCCTCATGAAGTAGACAGAATGGGGTCCACCTCCCACTGGCAGGAGATACAGCTGCATTAGGGAGTGTGGGCTCCTCCCCATGCTCATGGACCCCAGTCTAGCTGCAACGCCTGTCCTTATTATAACCATACTGTTCAACGGGATTCACGTAGTGTATTGGTCTTCTTCCAAACCTTTGCACTGGGGGAATGAGCTGGGAGACAGGTCACCTGAATCAAATGATACTGGTTTTGTTCTGAATTTACATATAGGCGTTTAACTTTTTACATTCTTTCCATTTGCATCCAAGCGGAACTGGATTATTTGCAAACCAAATTATGACTAAGCAAATCTTGGCTGTACGTTTAGGAGTCACTTGTCCATGAATGTTCTCAGAAACAAATCAGTGATCATGAAAGTTGAATAAAAATTGGATGGCCCCTGGAGGAACAGAAATATGATTCAGAATTCATCAATGGTTCTACTACCTTCTGCTGTCTCTGAATTTTTCTCTCTGTTCTCAGTTGACTCCTACGTTTTTGAAATTTTCTAAAATCACACACTTCTTCTGCAGTCTTTCAATGACGTCTACAAGGCTTTGTCACTTCTTTAAGCTACGCCCTCATGCCAAGCTCAGCTGTTGGAGAGCTACTCTACATTCAGTGGGCCCACACCACATTTAGTTTTATGTGGCTGAGGAGAAGGACTCCCATACATGGGAGCACCCTGAACACCTTATGTTGTTGGCTGGTGTCAAAGCTCCATTTCCAAACAAGTCAGATTGATTGGTGATTTGGGGCTTTCACCTTCCTCTCTACAGCATAGGGTATGACTCCCTTGCTTGAGCTATCTAGTATACTTTACTCAATGAATTCCATGCCCATGCAATGTCTGTGACACTGGTACCCCTTGGTCCTAGAGTCCTGAGACCTAATTTGAGCCTGACAGGACTTGAGGGTCCCACTGGGCTCAGATGAGGGCAGGCAAACTCCTGTCCCAAGCCATTTGGACTCAGACCTGGTATGGTCCCCAGTGGTGGGAGACCTTGGGTATTTTGGGTATCCATGGCCGTTACATGGGATGGGTGTGGGGTGTCCACGCATGGGGGGGGGGCACTTCACATGGGAAGCTCCCCGCATGGCTGCCCCATTCACGGAGGCGGCCACCCTGACCCACATGGGGCACTCCAGATTTTTCAGGAGTGCTCTGTGTGGGGCCTGGGTAGCTGGTGTGTGGATCACAGGAGCGCGCCTCCCCACGTACCACTGTCACATGAGCAGTTTGCCACGTGGACGGCAGGGGGCCATGCATGGAGGCCGCACTTCTTGTTTAAAAACTCCCCTTGTCCCCCCACGGACATCTTGATGCTCCATGGGAAGCAGGGCCACCTGGACAGAATCTGACCGGGATCTAGATGAAATTTCTAGCTTAAATGGGACTCTTCTTTTTCTCTCCTGCTTGCTGCCTCTGGCGCATAGAATTGAAATGAATATTTTCAAAGCAAACATATTCTCTATCAGCTTTGGTTATACTCGACTGAATCCAACAGATCAGTTATTTGTCCTGTTCTCTTTGAATATCCACATCAAATATTTCAGTTTACTTATTCAGTTCTTTGGTTATTCGATTTAATAAGTGCCTATGCAAATATCTGTTTCAGAGGCTAATATTATTTGTATGTTCTGATCCAAATATGTGAATAATAACCAGGTGAATAATACAAAACTTCACCACTAGTGGAATAGCTGAGCTTTTGGGGATTTGGAGAGTGGTGCGTGTTTCACAAAGCTGCATTAGGACATGGTGATCTGTGGTGTACAAGGAGGTCAAACTAGATGATTTGGGGGATCCCTTCTGACCTTGGGTTTTGTGACTCTTTGGCACTATAACTAATAAAGAAGCCCTGTTTTTGATGATGCCAAAAGAATGATTCAGTTAAGTTCTTTTTGCTGCTGAGTTCTTCATTAGCCCAGGCGTATGTCCAGGGAAAGGAATGGTTTTCTCTTCTGCTTTTGCATGGCGCCTGCTTGGATCTGGTTTAGGAAACAGGCCGCATTTCTCCAGCATTTGGGAAACATTGACTTCCAGCTGTTTATTTCCCCCCATGGATTAATAATACTATTTTGAAGCAGTGCAAAGAGGCAAATGAGATTTTCAAACAGAGGAGGGAGGAAAACCCAGCGAGATGCAGTAATGAATCAGATATAGGATTTTCATTTTAAAAAACAGGGAGGAAGGCATTTATAATGAACAGCTGGGAATTCCCTCCATTTTCAGACTTTAAATGCATATTTGACCATAATCAGAAACAATTACTCCAGTGTGTTTTACAGCGGGGGAGAAAGGGAACAAGCAAACAGATGGAGTCATTAATATCTCTGGACGTAATTGCTACCAACTTTTCCACTGAATCAATATGAAAGTTATGTCTCTGACAGGCAAATGGTTGACTCTGCACAAATCAAGCTTTAGTGATGGTTTTGGTCTCCTGGGGCTTGGCCCTCCTGCTGCCCCAAGCTCCACCGACCAGCGGGCCAAGGACTGGTGAGGTTGCAGCTCATCTGCATATGCTCACAGCATCCTCGGCTATCATCGCTCGAGGACACCACGACTTTCCTGGGGTTTGGCCTTCCTGCCGCCCCAAGCTCCACCGACCAGCGGGCCAAGGACTGGTGAGGTTGTAGCTCGTCTGCATACGCTCCCAGCATCCTCGGCTGTCATCGCTTGAGGACCACCACGACTCTCCTGGGGTTTGGCCTTCCTGCCGCCCCAAGCTCCACCGACCAGCGGGCCAAGGACTGGTGAGGTTGCAGCTCATCTGCATACGCTCCCAGCATCCTCGGCTGTCATCGCTCGAGGACACCACGACTCTCCTGGGGCTTGGCCTTCCTGCCGCCCCAAGCTCCACCGACCAGCGGGCCAAGGACTGGTGAGGTTGCAGCTCATCTGCATACGCTCCCAGCATCCTCGGCTGTCATCGCTCGAGGACACCACGACTCTCCTGGGGCTTGGCCTTCCTGCCGCCCCAAGCTCCACCGACCAGCGGGCCAAGGACTGGTGAGGTTGCAGCTCATCTGCATACGCTCCCAGCATCCTCGGCTGTCATCGCTCGAGGACACCACGACTCTCCTGGGGCTTGGCCTTCCTGCCGCCCCAAGCTCCACCGACCAGCGGGCCAAGGACTGGTGAGGTTGCAGCTCATCTGCATACGCTCCCAGCATCCTCGGCTGTCATCGCTCGAGGACACCACGACTCTCCTGGGGCTTGGCCTTCCTGCCGCCCCAAGCTCCACCGACCAGCGGGCCAAGGACTGGTGAGGTTGCAGCTCGTCTGCATACGCTCCCAGCATCCTCGGCTGTCATCGCTCGAGGACACCACGACTCTCCTGGGGCTTGGCCTTCCTGCCGCCCCAAGCTCCACCGACCAGCGGGCCAAGGACTGGTGAGGTTGCAGCTCGTCTGCATACGCTCCCAGCATCCTCGGCTGTCATCGCTCGAGGACACCACGACTCTCCTGGGGCTTGGCCTTCCTGCCGCCCCAAGCTCCACCGACCAGCGGGCCAAGGACTGGTGAGGTTGCAGCTCGTCTGCATACGCTCCCAGCATCCTCGGCTGTCATCGCTCGAGGACACCACGACTCTCCTGGGGCTTGGCCTTCCTGCCGCCCCAAGCTCCACCGACCAGCGGGCCAAGGACTGGTGAGGTTGCAGCTCGTCTGCATACGCTCCCAGCATCCTCGGCTGTCATCGCTCGAGGACACCACGACTCTCCTGGGGCTTGGCCTTCCTGCCGCCCCAAGCTCCACCGACCAGCGGGCCAAGGACTGGTGAGGTTGCAGCTCGTCTGCATACGCTCCCAGCATCCTCGGCTGTCATCGCTCGAGGACACCACGACTCTCCTGGGGCTTGGCCTTCCTGCCGCCCCAAGCTCCACCGACCAGCGGGCCAAGGACTGGTGAGGTTGCAGCTCGTCTGCATACGCTCCCAGCATCCTCGGCTGTCATCGCTCGAGGACACCACGACTCTCCTGGGGCTTGGCCTTCCTGCCGCCCCAAGCTCCACCGACCAGCGGGCCAAGGACTGGTGAGGTTGCAGCTCGTCTGCATACGCTCCCAGCATCCTCGGCTGTCATCGCTCGAGGACACCACGACTCTCCTGGGGCTTGGCCTTCCTGCCGCCCCAAGCTCCACCGACCAGCGGGCCTAAAGGCGCGCGCCTTACAGGTACTTTTCTCCATTTCTTTTCTACTGTACTTCCCCCTCCTATCTTACTCACTAACATGTCTGCCCTATTTTCTCGCCTTTTCTTTCCCTCCTCTCCTTCTCCTCTTCCTGTCCATCTTTTTCTTCCTCTACTTTTCTCCTCCCAGCTTCTTCCTCCCCCCAACCGATCACCACTCTCTAACCTCCCCCATACATCCTTTGCTCCCTTGGCTACTTTCTCTCATTGCTCCCCTTCCACTCCTGTCTCTAGCCTTCCTCGATGCTCCCCTTCTCCCAATCTTATCCCTATTCCTCCTGTCTCTAGCCTACCACGACGCTCCCCTTCTCCCAATCTTATCCCTATTCCTTGCCTCCCCCCTCATCAACTACCATTTTTCTGCTCCCTCTGGAACTGTCGCTCATCTATCAGTAAAGCTCCCTATATCCATGATCTTTTCCTCTCTCGCTCCCTCCAGCTCCTTGCCCTTACTGAAACTTGGATCACTCCCTCGGACTCTGTCACGCCTGCTACCCTCTCCTGTGGGGGTCTCTCCTTCTCTCACCAACCCCGCCCTGAAGGACGGGGTGGTGGGGTGGGCCTCCTTCTTGCTAAATCCTGTCAGTTCCAACCAATTTCTCCTCCCCCCTCTCTCTCCTTCCATACCTTTGAGGCTCACTCCGTGCGCCTCTACTCCCCCCTCCATCTACGTGTTGCTGTCATCTACCGTCCCCCTGGTCCTCTCTCTTCCTTTCTTTCTGACTTTGAGTCCTGGCTCACTTTCTTCCTCTCTGTTGATATCCCCACTCTCATCCTTGGTGACTTCAACATTCATGTTGATGACCCATCTCAGCCCTCAGTCTCTCGCTTCCTCTCCCTAGCCTCCTCCTTCAACCTCCACCTTTGGACCAACTCCCCCACCCATACTAATGGCCATTCTCTTGATCTTGTCCTCTCTAGAAACTGCTCTGTCGCTGATCTCTCCTTCGATCCTCATCCTATATCAGACCACTTCCTTGCCTCTTTCAACATTTCCCACTGTCCCCCCTCCTCTTCCCCTTCTCTACGCCCCTTCCGTGACCTTCAAGCTATTGATCCCCTGGACTTTGCCTCCTCTCTCTCTCCCCTTCTTCCTACAGTCTTCTCTTCCTCCTCCCCTGACTCCGCTGTCTCTGCTCTCAACGCCTCTCTCTCCTCCACACTTGACTCCCATGCCCCTCTCTCTTCCCGCCCTGCCTTCTCCCACAACCCCCGTCCTTGGCTCACCCCTAGTATCCGCCACCTCCGTTCTTGCACTCGTGCTGCTGAACGACTCTGGCGCAAATCCCATTCTCACGCTGACTTCCTTCACTTCAAATTCTGTCTCTCCACCCTTACTTCTGCTATCTCCCTTGCTAGACAACACTACTATGCCTCCCGCATTGAGTCCTGTTCTCGGGACCCTCGCCGCCTGTTCTCTACCTTTGACTCCCTCCTCAAGCCTCCCTGTCCTCCCCCTCCTTCTTCCCTTTCTGCTCAGGATCTTGCCTCCTTCTTCACCTCCAAGATAGACAAGATCCGCCTCGACATCGCTTCCCACTCCTCTCTTCCCACTCCCACCCCTCTCCCTCCTCCCCCTCCTTCTCTCATGTCCTCCTTCTCCCCTGCCTCCCTTAAGGAAATCTCCTCTCTGCTCTCCTCCTCCAACCCTTCCACTTGCCCCCTTGATCCCATTCCTTCCCGCCTCCTCACCTCCATTACTCCCACTGTCGCCCCTTCCTTCCTGCACATCATCAACCTCTCCCTCTCTACTGGCTCTTTCCCTTCTGCCTTCAAACATGCCACAGTCTCTCCTATTCTCAAAAAGTCCACTCTTGACCCCTCTGACCCTTCTAGCTATCGTCCTGTCTCACTCCTTCCTTTTGCTTCCAAGCTGCTTGAACGTGTTGTCTACTCCCGCTGCCTTGACTTCCTATCCTCCAACTCCTCCCTTGACCCCCTCCAATCTGGCTTCCGCCCCCTTCATTCTACTGAAACTGCTCTCGCTAAGATCACCAACGATCTTCTGGTGGCTAAATCTAAACGTCTCTATTCCATTCTTGTCCTCCTTGATCTCTCTGCTGCCTTCGATACTGTTGACCACTCACTCTTGCTGGATTCCCTTCACTCCCTTGGCTTTTGTGGCTCTGTCCATAACTGGTTCTCCTCCTACCTCTCTGACCGCTCCTTTAATGTGTCTCTCTCCAACTCCGCCTCCTCCTCCTTCCCCCTCTCAGTTGGTGTTCCTCAAGGCTCTGTTCTTGGCCCTCTCCTCTTCTCGATCTATACCTCATCCTTAGGCAAACTCATTGCCTCCCATGGCTTCCAATACCACCTCTATGCTGATGACACTCAACTCTATCTCTCTACTCCCTCTCTCTCTCCCTCTGTTCAAGCTCGTCTCATCAACTGTCTCTCTGACATCTCTACCTGGATGTCTCAACGTCAACTCAAACTCAACATGGCTAAAACTGAACTCCTTATCTTCCCCCCTCATCCTTCCTCTCCTTCCTCACTGTCAATAACTATTGATGGAGTCACCATCCTGCCTGTCCCCCAAGCCCGTAGCCTAGGCTTCATCTTTGACTCAGCCCTTTCTTTTAAACCCTACATTGACTCTGTTGCTAAATCCTGTCGCTTCTCCCTCCATAACATTGCTAAGATTCGCCCTTTTCTCTCTGTCTCGTCTGCCAAAACTCTTGTTCATGCTCTGGTCATCTCTCGCCTCGATTACTGTAACCTCCTTCTCACTGGCCTTCCCCGGTCTCACCTTTCTCCCCTCATCTCTGTCCAAAACTCTGCTGCCAGGGTCATCTACCTCGCCAGTCGCTTCGACCATGTGCAGCCCCTCCTCTCTTCGCTTCACTGGCTTCCCCTTCCTGAACGAATCCTGCACAAGCTCCTAGTCTTCACCTATAAAGCTCTTCACAACCTTGCTCCCCCCTACCTCTCTGCACTTATCGCCCTCCATACTCCAGCCCGTGCACTTCGCTCCTCCTCTGTCCCTTCTCTCACCCTTCCACGCCTTCCCTGCTCCCCTAAGCGCCTTCGTCCCTTCTCACTTGCTGCCCCCCATGCCTGGAACTCCCTCCCTGTCCACATCCGCCTTGCCCCCTCCCTTCATACCTTCAAATCTCTCCTTAAAACTCACCTCTTTCGCTCTGCTCTGTCTGACTCTTTATCCTGCTGAGCCACTATTCCTATACCTACGATCGGTTTACCCTTATCCTTGCAACATGGACCTGCCTGCTGTCATTCTCATCGTAACCAAGCCAAGTACGTGCACTTGAGACCTCGCATCTTCATGAATGTTAGACCCCTTGTCTCTCCCTCTGTTCCCCTTCCTAAGTCTCTCCCCCAGCTCCTGTCTCTCAGATTGTAAGCCCTAGGGGCAGGGACCCTGTCTATTTTATTACTTTGTAAAGTGCCAGGTACACTGCTGGCGCTATATAAATGTTTGTTAATAATAATAATAATAATAATATAGCTATGTCCATGCATAGGGACACAGCCCCAGCTTCATTTCTACAAGGACGAAGAAATTATATTAATGCAATAAATAAATAAAATAAAATAAAATTTAAAAACCACCAATGAGAGTGGGTACAGCTTGGGTCTCTAGATGTAGATTTAGGTAGGAGCCCTCAGTATCTTCCCAGATCCATTTCAATCCACTGGAATATATATGGCCTGACTTTCAGGGGTGCTGAGCATTGACAAGTTCCACTGACTTCAACAGGAGTTCAGCACCCTTAAAAAAAAAACAGGCCAAACTGATTTAAGTGAACCCATGATTGATAATTGGCTTTGATGAGCTTGCCCAGCCTGTAAATCAAGGTAGCATTTGGACCTGGGTCTGCAGTTCCCCTGAGAGTTCACTGTAGGTGGATTGCACAGCCCCAGGTCAAACATCTGCAAAGAACATGTGTCCGATTTCCCTAGCAGCTTCCTACTTCCAGTGCATGGCCTCTTCAGCGCAATGTTCACTCCTGCTACTGAAGTTACTGAATGCAAATATCAACAGCCTCTGGGAAATTTTAGTTAATAGGAAAACAATCTAAAACAAATTCACCCAGCTAATCAAGCCAATATAAAAAGGAAAAGAATAACAGATCCAACCAAGTAGGCACAAAAGTGAACACCCTTCTAGGATTTATGTTTTAAAAGTTCTCCAGCTTTCATTGTTTTAATGAGCAATTCTCCAGCGTTCATTGTTTTAATGAGCAATTGAAGTCAAATGGAGAATCTGGTTAAAATAAATGAACGCCACAGCTTGTACTAAGAATTCAAATGGCTAGGATTTCAACCTCACTGGCTGCCTAACCCAGTGGGCTGTGACACATAGGCCCTTTTCGCACAGATGCGATCACCAAGGCGGGTGGGTGCGGGGGCATGTGTAAGGTTGCCACCTATGCAAATGTTAAAGGAACCCTTATGAAAAAGACATGCTGCATGGCCAATGCACCATTGGCGCCAATGCAAGCCCCGCAACATGTATTTTTTCATAAGGGTTCCTTAAAAATGTGCATAGGTGGCAACCCTAAGCGTGCATGCTTCTGCACTCCACCCACCTCCACCCATCGCCCATGCATGGAGCAACGGGTGTCAATGGTGGATGCTTCATGCATGGAGATGGGTGGAGGTGGGTTGGCATCCGTGTGACAGGCTACTCACCCGCCGCCACCTCCCCCCATCCACTTGCACTCATTAGAAAAGGGCCGTAGGCCTTCAGTGCTGGCCCCAGTCTGACTTTTGTTGCTAGGAGAAAGTGCGACTTGCAAAAGCAAGAACCCCAAACATAGACCATGCCGTGTTCACAGTAAAGGTTACTCACCGAGTAACCTGCACAACTGACTATCTTGAGAGTAATGCAACTTATCCCAGGGTCTTCAGATGACTTGCAGATATTTGTGAAGGAAAGGTACCCCCCTGCTATTCCTTTAGGGTAAAGTGCCTTGACTGAACCACAGGTAAGGTAGGCAGGAGCCAATTATTCTTGAGTAATGGTTCCCACATGGAATACTTATTCTGGGCAACTGTTAGGTTATTCCCACACCCATGGAGCTGTTTTGTGCTTTTCCCAAAGTTTCCCCAACGTTCTCTAATGAATAAAAGATCTGGTGAGAATCTACTCTAGTGAGAATGCATCCTTTGGGAAATCCATGATTTCCATCAGTTGTGTTTACCTTGGTTTCACAGACACAATTTTGAATGCGGACAGCAACTTTCCTTTTCTACCCTTGTGAGATTATCACAGCTGCAGCAGCTACGCTGGTTGCAGGTCACCAATGGCATAATTCCAAGCAGTGCTGAAACAAATAACTCTGGTAAATACCAGTTCTGGCAAATAGGCCCACTTAGATTTGAAGTAGGTATTTAAACTTGCTTCAGATATTTTGGTTTGATTAGTTCAGTTATTTCAGGAAAAGCCAAAACAAAGCAACCAACATGCTGAAATGACCAAAATAACCAAATTGAAATAAGTGAAATACCAAAATAAAATATCTGAACCAAAATAACTAAAATAGTGGATTTGCAAATATCAGTTTTGGTTATGGATATCATTCAGATATTCAGAGGGTTATTCAAAAATGCAAATAACATCCATGCATATGAAATCTACTATTCATTTCAGCTCTAACTCCAAGTATAGATAAGGCCCTGGCTAACGTTATATTTTACAATAATTAAAATACTGACATATTTTCTTCTCTTATCTAAATCCAATTGCCTCTATTCCATTCTTGTCCTGCTTGATCTCTCTGCTGCCTGTGACACTGTTAACAATACACTTCTCCTTGACTTGTTCTGCTCCCTTGGTTTCCTGGACTCGGTCCTCAGCTGCTTCTCTTCCTACCTCCCTAATTACTCCTTCAATGTATCGCTTGCTGGTACCTCCTCCACATCACTTCCCCTTTTAGTTGGCTTTGTCCTGGGCCTGATTCTCCTCTCTCCCTACACTCTTTCCCTGGGCAAACTCATTGAATCGCACAGCTTCCAATATCACCTCTATGCTGATGACACTTAACTCTATCTCTCCAACCCCTCCTCTCTCTCCCTCTATCCAATCTCGTATCACAGACTGTCTCTCTGACATCTCTGTCTGGATGTCTTGCCATCAACTAAAACTTAATATGGCCAAAAATGAACTCCTTGTCTTCCCCCCCCCAAAGCCTTCTTCTCCCTCTTCCTTCTCAATTTCCATTGATGGGGTCACCATTCAGCCTGTCCCTCAGGCATGTAGCCTGGGGTTCATCTTTGACTTCTCCCTCTCCTTTAAACCACAAATCGAATCTGTTGCTAAAGTCTGTCGTCTCTTTCTGTGCAACATTGCTAAGATACATTCTGTCCTCACTGTCTCCACTGCTAAAACCCTAGTCCATGTTTTGGTTATCTCGCCTTAACTATTGCAATCCAACCTCCTTCTCACTGGCCTTCCTCACTCTCATCTTGCCCAACTCTCATCTATTAAAAACCCTGCTGTCAAGATCATCCACCTTGCCCGTTGCTTTGATTACAACATGCAGCCCCTCCTCTCTTCTCACCACAGGCTCCCTTTACCTGAACGCATTAAGCACATGCTTATTGTCTTTACCTACAAGGCTATCTGTTGCCTTGCCCACCCTCTCTACACTCATCTCCCACTACACCCCAGTCTAAAAACGCTGCTCCTCCTCTTCCACCACCCTCGCCTGCTGACGACTCCTCTGATCCTATAATAGTATTCACCCATTCTCCCTTGCTGCCATGCCTGGAACTTCCTCCCTGAACACATTTGCTCCTCTCTCTCCCTCCCAACCGTCAAATCCCTCCTGAAAACCTACCTCTTCCATCAGGCCTCCCTAGCTCCTCATCCTCTTAGTCCCCTTCCTGATTTTCCCAACATCACCTTCCCCTATGTAACTAAGCTAAGCCCATAAGAACATAAGAAGTGCCATACTGAGTCAGACCAATTGTCCATCAAGCCCAGCATCCTGTCCTCTGACAGTGGCCAATCTCGATCGCAGGGGAGAAGAACCAACAGCCACAATGGGCAATGCATTCCTCGCTGTTCACTCCCAGCTCCTGACAGTAAGAAGTTCATCCTGTAAGCTACTTGGTTCATAGCCATTAATGGACATAATCTCTAAGAACTTATCCAGTCCTTTTTTAAACCCAGATATACTACTGGCCTTGACAATGTCCTCTGGCAACAAATTCCATAAGTTAATTATGCGTTGAGTGAAAAAGTACTTCCTTTTATTTTTTTTAAATCTGCCGCAGCTAGTTTCATGGAGTGTCCCTTAGTTCTAGTACTATTTGAGAGTGTATATAACAGTTCCCTACCTACTCGTTCCATATCACAAAAGATTTTATAAACCTCTATCATGTCCCCTCTCAGTCTTCTCTTCTCTAAGCTGAAGAGACCCAGCTTGTCAAGCCTCTGTTTGTATGGAAGCCATTCCATAGCCTTTATCATTCTCGTTGCCCTTCTCTGTTCCTTTTCTAGTTCAGCTATGTCTTTTTTGAGATGGGGCGACTAGAACTGCACACAATATTCTAGGTGCAGTCGCACCATTGATTTGTAATAGAAGCATTATGACATCTTCAGTTTTATTCTCTATCCCTTTGCAAATAACTCCTAACATTCTGTTTGCTTTTTTGAGTGCTGCTGCACACTGGGCTGAGGATTTTAGTGTATTGTTCAAAATTACCCCCAGAGCCTTTCCCTGAGTTGTTACTCCTAGCTTAGTACCCAGCATTGTGTACTCATTTGGGTTATTTTTCCCTATGTGCATCACTTTGCAATTGTCCACATTAAATCTCATCTGCCATTTGGATGCCCAGGCATCCAGTCTCATAAGCTCCTGTTGCAGTTCTTCACAGTCTGCTCATGTTTTAACTGCCATGAATAACTTGGTGTCATCTGCAAATCTGATCACCTCACTCTTAACACCCTTTCCCAGATCATTAATAAATACATTAAACAGCACCGGTCCCAATACAGATCTCTGGGGCACATAATTTTTTACATCTCTCCATTGTGAAAACTGACCATTCAGTCCTAGTCTTTGCTTCCTATCCTTTAACCAGTTACCGATCCATAGTAAGACACTACCTCCTATCCCATGACTTTTTAATTTTCTCAAGAGTCTTTCATGTGACCTTATCAAATGCTTTCTGGAAATTCAGGTACACGATATCTACCAGGTCTCCCTTGTCCATATGCTTATTTACACCCTCAAAGAATTCTAACAGATTAGTGAGGCATGACTTACCTTTGTTAAATCCATGTTGACTCTTCCCCATTAAGCCATATTTATCATTGACACTTCCCCATTAAGCCTGGCGATTCTATTCTTAATGATAGTTTCCACCATTTTGCCTGGCACAGACGTCAAGCTTACTGGTCTGTAGTTTCCAGGATCACCTCTGGATCCCTTTTTAAATAACAAGGTTACATTTGCCACCCTCCAGTACTANGGTACAGTGGCAGATTTTAGAGAAAGATTACAAATTAATAACAGTAGGTCTGCAATTTCATATTTGAGTTCCTTCAGAACTCTGGGGTGAATAGCATCTAGTCCTGGTGATTTGTTAGTATTTAGTTTGTCAATTTGCTCTAGAACCTCCTCCAGAATCACGTTAATTTGTGACAGCTCTTCCGATTCATCACCTATAAAGCAAGGTTCCAGCGTGCGTATCTCCCCCAAGATCCTCTGCAGTGAAGACCGAAGCAAAGAACTCATTCATCTTCTTTGCAGCGTCCTTTTCCTTATTAAGCACCCCTTTCACCCCCTGGTCATCTAATGGTCCAACTGACTCTCTATCAGACTTCCTGCTTCTGATGTACTTGAAAAAGTTTTTATTATTAGTTTTAGCATCTTTAGCAAGTTGCTCCTTAAATTCCTTTTCAGCCTGCCTTATTAACTTTTTACATCTGCTTTGGCAACGCTTATGCTCTTCCCTATTTAACCTCGTTGGAACTCTCTTTCCATTTTTAAAAGGATGCCTTTTCCTCTCCAATAGCCTCCGTCACTTCACCAGTTAGTCACACAGGCAGACGTTTGGTCCTCTTCCTACCTTTTTTAATTTGTGGAATACATTTAATCTGAGCTTTCAAGGTGGTGTTTTTAAATAGTCTCCACGTTGCCTGTAGACATTTAATTCTTGCAACTGCTCCTTTAAGTTTCCCTCCAACTAGTTTCCTCATAGTTCCCCGTTCTAAAGTTATATGTTACCACAGTGGTTTTATTTGGCATTTTCCCTCCTGTGAGTATGTCCAATTTGATTATATTATAATCACTATTGTCCAGCGGCTGCAGCACCGTTACCCCTCGCACTAAATCCTGCACTCCACTTAGGACTAGATCCAGAGTGCCTCCTTCTCTTGTTGGTTCCAGGACGAGCTGCTCCAGGAAGCAGTCATTTATAACATCTAGAAATTTTATCTCTGCATCCCACCCCGAGTAGACATTCACCCAGTCAATATGAGGGTAATTGAAATCACCCATTATTTCTGTGTTTCCAACTTTAGTAGCCTGTCTAATCTTCCTTACCACTTCACAGTCAGTCCCCCTGTTCTGGTCAGGACGATAGTGTAGGCCAACCACTATACACTTCCCCATTATACGTGGAATTTCTTTCCACAGAGATTCCAGAGTACTGTTTGCTTCCTTTACAATATTAATCCTATTGACTCAATGTTGTCTCTTACATATAGCACCACCCCACCACCAGTTCGAACTACTCTGTCATTTTGATATATTTTGTATCCTGGTAATACCTCATTCCTGGTTGTCCTCATTCCACCAGGTCTCTGAGATTCCTATTCTGTCTATATCCCCATTTGATGCAACACACTCTAATATTCCGATCTTACTTTTTAGACTTCTAGCATTTGTATATAGACATTTAAATGTATACTTTTTATTTTTAATCTGTTTATTGTAAATAACTGTTTTAGTTATTTGGGTATCAACAGAGTTTGACTGTTGCAAACTGATTTGCACCTGAGCTCTGGGGATTTTTCCTGTCTTCTATAATAGGGTACTCTAATTCCCCTGAAATAACGGTATCGTTTTCAGCTGCTGCAGCCCGAACCATGTGCTGCTCAGCACCTGTCGGCGTCCCCCCAGTTTTTAGTTTAAAGACTGCGCTATCTCCTTTTTAATGTTTAGCGCCAGCAGTCAGGTTCCCCTTTGGTTAAGGTGGAGCCCATCCCGCCGGTATAGGCTCTCCCTTCCCCCAAAGGTTCCCAGTTGCTAATGAATCTAAAGCCCTCTTCCCTGTAACATCATCTCATCCATGCATTGAGACTCCAGAGCTCAGCCTGCCTCTGGAGTCCTGCGCGTGGAACTGGGAGCATTTCTGAGAATGCTACCCTGGAGGTTCTGGACTTCAATCTACTACCTAGAACCCGAAATTTAGCCTCCAGAACCGCCCTGCGACTTTTCCCTATGGTACCCACATGTACCACGACAACTGGATCCTCCCCAGCACTCTCTAGAATTCTGTCTAGGTGACATGTGAGGTCCGCTACCTTCGCACCAGCCAAGCAAGTTACCATGGGGTCCTCGCGGCCACCATGTACCTGCAACCTCATGCCTTCATGAATGTATCCTCACCTCCCCCTCTGTTGTCCTCCCCCCTCGCCTCCCCTCCCTTGTCTCTCTTTGATTGTGAGACCCCTGGGGCATGGACCTGTCTACCCTCAACAATTGTAAAGTTCCAGGTACATTGCTTGTGCTATACATATACTTAATAATAATAATAATTAATAATATAATTAATATATTTCCTAGCAACAGTGTTAGAAACCACACTGTTCAAAGGGTGAACAAAGGCTCCTTTTACACGAGACACACCCACAAATGCCACGGAGGTCGGCTGTGGGAGCATGCATGGGTACCTCCCATCAGAATGTTGCAGTGGGTGGGTCCCATGACTCACCGATCTCCACCCATTGTCCACGTACAGAGCAATTGGCCAAAGTGGTGGTTTCTCCATGCATGGAGGTGGGTGCAGGTGGGTGTGCGTCTGTTTACGCATGCAACCATGCGCTGCCTCCGCACCGGCATGCACACCGATCCCCCCACCCCACAGCTGCGGCCCATTTAAAAAGGACCAAAGATGTTTGCAAATGAAGGTTGAGAGTTTATATTAGGACATAAGGTCAAGTTTGCCCTACTTGTATTCAGTGAGGTAATTACCTGTCACTGTCGACTATTAAGGAAATAACCCAAATGCTTAATCTTCCTAAAATTCATATTATAAATTTTAATGACTTATCATTTGTTACTCTGCAGCTGCTGTCATCCAGGGTGGCATTTAATTTTAAACATTAACTTAGAGTCAGCTTAAAGGTAAGGATATAAAGATATGATAGAAATTTGAAAAAAGTCATGAGGGGTGCAGAATGAGTTAGATGGGAGTTTTTATTTACCTTTTCTCAAAAATAATAGAACTCGGGGATATCCTATGTAATTAACTGGCAGCAGTTTTAAAACAAATAAAAGGAAGTACTTCTTTACTCAGCATACAATTAACCTGTGGAACTCATTACTGGAGGATGTTGTGAAGGCCAATAGGATAACTAAGTTCAAAAAGGGCTGGATACATTTTTAGAGGATATGTTCATAAATGGTTATTAGTCAAGTTGTCCAGGAATGAGACCTCAGACTGTGAGGGGCTGGTAGTGAACAGCAGCAGAACAAGGATCTCTCCATTATGATGACCTATTGGGCCTTCTTTTGAAGCAACCAAAGCTGGTCACAGTTGGAGACAGAATTCTGGGCTAGGTGGACCATTGGTCTGACCCTGTATGGCACTTCTTATGTTTTAAAGCTAAACACATGCATAATGATCTTCTGAACAGGAATGTTGGGAGCAAAACAAAACAAGCGACTTATGTGGCCCACCACATATGCCACACAGATAATAAAACAAAAACAGTTGGCCAGCAACTCACATGCATAAACTTGCTTGCATGGATTATTTGGTGAATATTTATTAAAAATAAATGACTTGCCTAGATCAGGAGCAATATGGATAAAAGAAAGGCAAAATTCGTGAGATTACTTATTTTCAATTGAGGATGTGTCCATCTCCGACTGGGAGCTATAGTGTTTTGGACCATCATGTGAAATAAGCTGCTTTCACATGAGATAGGAGGGGAGGACTGTTGCAAGCTGAAATCACTGCAGGGGGGTCGTGGGAAGTCCTGCTCATGTGTGCAGGGTTTTCGACATCTTTAGCCCATTTCCGCCGTGATTTCAGTGATGGGAAACAGGGCTGGATTTTGAGCCCTGTCTCCTGTCACTGAAATCACGGCAGATATGGGTTAAAGACATCAAAACCCCCCCACATGAGTGGGACTTCATGTGATCCCCCTGCTGTGATTTTGGCTTGCGGCAGTTTCCCTCTCGTGTGCAAATGGCTATAGTGCAGAATATATATTTTTTTCTCAATAAGCAAAGGATTTTGAAATTATTTCTAGCTCAGCACACCATTGATAAGGAGGCCTTTTGTTTTTCTTCTAAAGTTTTGGTACTTACCCTTCATCTCAGCCAGATGGGGATCATCATCATATCCTTACATTATTTGGTTAGCACAACAAAGGCTTGTGTGGCTTTTACTTCAAGTTGAAAGGGGGAGAAAAATAATTACAAATGTAGCGATTCTGAAATAATACAGAACTTTGGTTTTAGGAGACTGTGGTTGTAGGCCTCCCTCTATTAAAGTCAGGGGTGGGGAGCCTTTTCTGTCCAAAAGAAAACTGGGCAAACTGGCTAGAATAGGTCAGGCTCAAAACTTCTCGATCCATTACACTAATGGGGTTGAGGCCAGAGGAAGTTACAGGTTCCTTTGGAAAAAGAAGAAATCAGCCAACCTTAGGGTGTTCTGGCAGGAGTTTGAACTAGCAGCAGCAAATAAGAATTCCTCCCAGTTTTGGAAATTTGTGGCATTTGGTTTAGAAAGGAACCAGTATAGAGTGGTTCCCCCGATAGATTCATCAGTTTGGGGAAATTATTTTTCGAACACCAGGCCCCCATGGTGGTTGCGGACACTGAGTACTCTTTGCTGTCTTCTCCTCCGCAATGGCACCCAGTTATTGAGGAGGGGGCTAAAATGCTGGTCCTTCAACAGAGCAGCAATAAGGCACCAGGTAAGGACTTTGTGCCTGCAGAAGTCTATAAAGAAAATTTAGAATGGTGGGCCCCAGTTCTCACTAAACTATTTACTTGTATAAGTAGTTATGGGAGGTTTCCTGTAGGGTGGTCTTTAAGTATTAGCATCCCTCTTTATAAGAAGGGTGACAGAACTAGACCAGAGAACTATCGCTCTATCTCTTTACTTGATATAGCCCTTAAAATATATACAAGATTATTGATGTGTAAGTTTGTGATCTGGGCTAATGACATCAACTGGTTTAAAGACATGGATAGGCTACCTAAGATGGCTGCTTTGTGCTTTCTCATCTTTTGTCCAAATATGTATTTCTGAAGAAGGGCAAACTGTATGCTACCTTTATAGACTTAAAAGCCACTTTTGACTCCATTGCCAGGGCGTATCTCTGGAGTAAAATGGAGACTACGGGGATTGATTTTAGATTATTGACTTTATTGAAATTATTGAATGCATGAACAACAGCAAGCGTCAGAATGGGTAGCTCTGGATTGTTATCTGGCCATACCGAGGTGGCTAAAGGAGTAAGGAAGGGGTGTCTTTTGGCTCCTTTTTTGTTTAATTTCTATGTAAATGATGTCATCGATAATTTAGCGGGTGTCCATTACTTTTCCCCTAGGGTTAAATCTCGTGCCATCTCAATCCTGCTATATGCAGATGATATGGTACTTTTGTCACAGACTCTCATAGGGATGAAAAGGTTTTTAAATGATTTTGCTCTGTACTGTACAAAAGAACATGTATCTATAAATTATAGTAAGACCAAAATAGTGATTTTTGGTGGTGTGTTGTCATCACAGTTGCTGCTCCTCAGGCCGTGCCCCTGGGAGGTGTTGGGCTGGGGGTCCTCGACCGGGGGGGGGCATCGGTGCGGCCCCTCTGCCCTGTGCCAGGACACGTGCGCTGTGTTACCTCCTGGCGTATTCACCCCACCCCCTTTTCCCCCTGCCAGGGTGCCCCCCTTGTGCCTCCTGGCCTGGGTGCCCTCCCAGGTCCCCCCGCCGGACGGCCCCTCTTCTACTTCCCATCCTGACCCCCCCCGTACCGGCGGTCCAGGCCCCCCTTGTGCCTTCTGCCTGGGGCACATCCCCCCCAGACCACCTTGCCGGGGCTCTCCCCCCCGGGCGCTCCTGGTTCCCCGTGCTCACCCAGCCCCTTCCTGCGCATGGGGCATCATCGGCTCCCATGGCCTTCTCGTGGGCCTTCCTGGTTGCCATCGTGGGAGCCTGCACGCATGTGCCATGGTTCCGCCCTCCTTTTACGGGTTCTCGGCTGGACATTCGGCGTCCCCCCCTGTGGGCGTGTCTGCATGGCGGCACGTGTGTGTGCCGCGGCGCCGGTGCAGTGGGGCTCTGCCGGTCAGTTCCACATGGGTGTGGGTGTTTTCGCTTTTACACGGACGCTCTGGTGTTGATCACCCATCTCCACCCACGGAGGGTGCCGGCTCCCTTGCGGCTGCTCCGTGGGTGTTGGCGGGTGTTGGCAGGTGGGTTGGGCACGCGCCCCCACCACACATGGACGTTTACATGGACGGTCTCCCACCCATCCAATGGGTGTTTCCGGGTGTTCGTGGGTGGGTAGCGTCTGTGTAAAAGTGGCCCAACTGTTGGATTGTCAGTTGTATAAAGATGTGTGTCTGGAAAGGATCTCTCTGCTTCTGTCTTTTATTTATTTTTTTCCCAACAACGCCTAAACGTTAGAATTTTTGTTAAAGAGTGGCAACCTTTGAAAGTATTTATAAAATAGCTCTTTTGGTCAGCAGGACAGCTCAACTTAGAGAAAAGTTCAATATTTGATCCAATTGTTGTCATGTAATATAATCATTTATAATCATGATTATAAATATAAAATATAATCATTTTATTGTTTTATCTGTGATTTTAAACTATTTTTACTGTTTATCGGTCACTATTGGCTTATTGTTGTATATCTGAAATTTTCTATTATCCATGATGGCTGTTGCTGAAAGATGGATTAAAGATGACTGACTGAACACACATAAAGGTATATAAAAATCTCCTAAAAAAGCCATCCCAATCCCCTCTGCTCAACCCCTATTACTGTCTGCCAAATGCTTGGCCAAAAAGCCAAGGTTGTACATTGCCTCCCATTGACTTTAATGGGTGAGGATTGCACCTATAGCTTCTGGTCCTCTAGGCACTTCCTTCCAAGTATATTGCTATCACGAGTCCCCTTTGGCTTCTATGATTGGCAAGAGCTGTTCCTCACAACCTGGTGCTTCCAGAAGCCAGTGGAACCACCTGTAGCAGTAAGGAGAAAGGGGGCATTCACAGGAGTATCTTCTTCTACATAAAAAATTTCTTGCTGATAACAATTGTGCCATATCCTTTCCCACATGTTACTTAATGGCCCTTTTTACATGGGCTGCGCGGGGTGGGTCTGTTTGCGCCTGTGTGTGCATGATGGGTGGGGGAGGGTTTAGACGGGTGCATGCATGGAGCATGCATGTTGATGGGGGGGGGGAAATATGTGTTTGGTGGGAGGGTACATGTACACCCACCCACCGCACATGCACCTGCTGCATCTTTTACACGAGACCCACCCACACATGAACACCCAGATTTCTGGGTGTTCATGTGTGGGTGCGTCTCATGTAAAAACTAAGAGCCAAAACTGCTTCCCTACTTTCAGTTTTGCCTCCACTATTGCCCCTGATGCTGCTAGCAATCCCATGATGCTGCACCAGGGGTGTAGTTAGGCTGGAATAGGCCCTGGCGCATAAGATGGAATGGGTCCCCCACCCATGCCTCTCAGCAGCAGGGGACACAGCTACACCAGGGAGCATGGCCCCTCCCAAGTAGTTGTCCCATTTGTCTCGATTATAGTTACCCCCTTGTGCCACATGGCTGTCCCTTGCCTATCTGAGGCTGGCAGGCTCCAAGTAGGAAGTGTTCCTTTCCACGTCATGTGAAATGTGGAACAGGGATACTAGCATGATTGTGAAACATTTTGGTTTGCATCCTGACACTTGCAAGGCATTTGCCAAAGCATCCTGCAATCTAATCTTTTCGCACAATTAAAAAAACCTCTGGGGGAAACAGGTTTTTACATCTCTTCACCTCATGAGAATGTGCCCGTAGTATTTTTAAGACTGGTTCCCATATATGGTGTAAAAAAAAAAAAAAAAAAAGAAAAAGAATCCAACACATTAAGGGATCAGTCTGTTGGCTTCAGTGAAGACCAGATTGGGTACTTTCAGTTCAATCTGTAAGAAAGAAAGAAAACATTTCTCTGATTTAAAAGATTTCTTATATTTAAAAATATTTTTTAGCCATAGTGATAATCCCACTTTTTAAAACTTTTTTTGGAAAGAACTGTTTATCGCTGCCTAGCATTCCCAGAAGGGGAATCAGTTTCTATAAACATGCTAGAAGTGACCTATTTCTGAAATGTTATGGAGAGCTGAGAAAAGAACCACAACAGATTTTTATCTTATGTTCACTGCTTCAAAAGATCAAAAGTAGGGTGAGGGCTGAGGCCAGTTATCGCGTATGTTTTAGACATGAATGTTAAGGTCATTTTCAAATCAGATGCCAAAGCCTCTAGAACTGCCAGCAAAATGTAAAATAATGTTCCGTAGTCCTTATTATATGCTCAGTAGGAATATGCTTCCTTTTCCATATAAATCACCCTGAATGGAGCAACCAATTGTTCGTTGGAAAGTCACTAAATATAACTGTAGATGACAAGCTGGAAGCTCTTAGGGAACCATCCTGTGTTGTTGATTTAGCTCCTGGAGAAGAAAATCAGAGAGGGAATGGCTTGCTGAATATGCTTCTAGATTATGTTCAAACTTAAAAAACTTTAAAGCAAGGTTAAAAAGATTACCCCATATATAAATACATAGACGTATATATAAAAAAATAGATATAGGACACAATCAGACCTGTTGAGATAAATTTGGGTACATCCTGATGTACCCGCTGGTTTATTATTATTCATTTCTATTGCACTGTGTTCAAAAGTGCTATATAATCTTTATCTAGTTTCCTTGCACAGCAGGCCTTTTAAGTAGGATACTATTATTCCAATTTTACAGACAGGAAATGAAGCTGAGAGATTGTGCCTTGCCCAAAGCCACCCAGTAGTTCCTGACTATAATGGGATTTGAACCCCTGTATTTCCAGGTCTATTGTTTAACACCTTAGCCACAAGGCTATATTTCTGGAATTAGTACTTGTTACTTATTTGCACATATGTTATTGGCAATTATTATTTTACTTATATTTTAATGTATATGAAGAACATTCTTGTAGTCCACCCCCATTTGGAGGGTTGGGGAGGCTCAGTAGAATTGTACCTCCATCACCAAGCTCTTCGGGCTTGAGCGTGAGCCTCATAGAGAGTGTCCACATTATCATGTAGGGTGGCCAGATATGCACATTTTAGAGGACATAATGCAGCCCTGCAACCTGTATTTCTCATAAAGGTCCTCTAAAATTTGTATATCTGGCCACCTTGGTTATCAGTTTGTGTTCAAGTCTCATTTACTGGATTGGATTTGCATTCACACAGTACTAGCACAGGAGCTGTCTGTTTGGAGAACCATGCTGATACATCATATCAGCATGGGCTGGCCAAACTCAGGATTTGCTTGCATGTGGCTCTTGGCCCGGGCTGGTTCTGGTACCTGCAGAGTTTTAGATAGCGTCTTTCTCAAAGTAAAAAGATACCAGAATCTTTAACCTTTTTATTTGTTTTGGTTTCTGGTCAGAGAAAAGGTACTTTTAACAGCCAGTCTCTTTATCATTTTTAAAATTACTTTCACGTGATAACTTTAAGCATTTTAATAAGGTAGCAGGAAAAACATTCTTTTGAGTCCCAAGAATTCTCCTTGTTTGGCCTTGAATTTTGGGAAAAGAAAGCCAGGCATATACAATGTAATTATATGTATCTACAAGCTCTGCCCACTGGGAGCCATTTGTGCTGGATGAAGTGAAAGGGAATCAGTACAGCAGAGACAGCGGGTGTTTTTACACACACACATTTCTCTTGCATGTTTGCTGTTACATCCTGAACTTTCTGTGTGTCTAAATCACTCACCCAGATCTTAAACATTTGGCTCTTTGAATTTTTGTATAGGAATTTCTCCTAGAACTTTTGTGTGTAAAAAGTTCTTCTGGTTAACTGCTATGTTCCAGGCAGCTGTGGTCACTTGGTTTCCATGGCAGCCCCTCATGTTTACAGCTGCGGCTACTTTAGGCTGCCTCAGGGCCATGTTTGTGTGAAGAATGCATTCAGGTGAGAGAAGAATGCATCCTGAACTTACTTGTGGACTTGTAAACCCAGAAGATTGAAAGACCAGCACTTTAAGGAGTGTGTAAACATGCCCTATCATTTAGATTGCAGAGTCTTTGGGCACAGACCTGTCTTCCATGGTCTATCATACTTGTAAATACTATTGAATCATTATAAACCCAGAAGATTGAAAGACCAGCACTTTAAGGTGTGTGTAAAAATGGCCACTGAGAAAGTGATTGAGCAAGGGGGCACTTGCTAATAGAAACAAGCAGTGCAGTTGCACCTGGGCTTATGAGCTTGGGAAGGTGACACATGATGTACTCCCTGCTGCAGCTGCAGCTGCATCTCCTGCTGCTGGGAAAATGGCAAGGGGAGCATTTTATCTTTTGCAGCAGGGCCCATTTGCATGTAGGTACCTCTGAGTGAGCACTTCTGACAACTCCTGCTTGATTGAACAGTGGTCTTCAGCCTTTTCCACTCTAGGGAAAAGGTACCCATGCCTATGGGTACCAACACAGTGAAAAGATAGGCCTGTCATAGTGTAAGTCCCTCAGACTCTTACAGGTCTATGAATGGAGTTGCCTGTGTTCTGGAAAGGCTTTTCTGGGCCCTCCCTCCCAATTGAAGCAGGTGGATTAGCCACTGTAAGGGCTACAACTACCAGAATGCAGTGAGTGAGCCTTCTGCTGGAGGAGGGAAATCTGGAGAGCCTAGAGTCCAACTTGTGATTCCAGACTCTCTCTCTCACTAGAGACTCCACCTTGGAGGAGTTTGGAGGTAAAAGGCACATATGGAGATGATCTAGAAGTTTTCAGGGTTTAGGAGAACTTTGGTCTGTGGAAGGGGACCTGTTCACCTCAGGATTTGCTCTGGTGAGCTGTTGTGTGACCAGACTGTCCCAACTGCGTGAAGGTCTTGCTGGAATAAATGTCAGCTCCCCTCCCAGTATAGACCTGGGGGCTACGTTCCAATTCCATTGTGGAATTACACCTGCTTATTTCAGGAGAGTTGTGAATAACTGCCAAGGGCCCTGAGAGGACACTGGAAACTGCATCCCACCAGAGAACTGTAAGTAACTCTAGAGCTTATGCACAGCAGGAAGGCCTCAGTAATATTGTCTGCCTTAGATGCACAACAAATGTCTAAGTATTAAATAAAGGGGGTAGTCCAGCTGGAAGGTATTTGAAGAATAAAACTGGTTCCCCCAATTGTACTCTGTACAATTGTATTGCTGGTTCCCTCAATTGTACTGTCCTCTCTTTTCCCTTACCCTATTGTAAAGTATTTTATTATTGTCTTGAATTGTTTTGTTTTATACTGTTTATATTGTGTTATGCTTTGTATGGCCATTCATATGACTCCCATTTATTCCAATGGGCATTTGTATCATCTGTTTTAGTATGTCCTGCTCCAAGTGCCATGTAAGGCAGGGGGCGCTATACAAATAACATTATTATTAAGCCTGTTTTTAAAGCATGCCTCTGCAGCAATGTTCTGGGTGCTTGGAAACAAATGGGAGTGTAGGCTCCTGGAAGGTCTTTTGTGTTACTTTTCCTTTTTCCTAACATTTGAGTGAGTTTGTTAAATTGTATGGGGCGATGGGCTAATGTTAAATTGTATGGGGTTATGGTCTAGGTGGTAGGTATAACAACCAAATGCAAAGTTCTTCCTATGGTTTAGGAAGAATATAGTTTTCCACCCAAGTGAGCACTTGGCTGCTTGGATTGAATTTTGCTCTGAGTATTTTGGGTCTGTTGGAACTTGAAATGAAAAAGCTTGGGGTGGTTAATCTGAAGAAAGGTTTGCATAACCCCCTGAGAAACTGAAGCTATAGATTGTTGTTATACAATATTAGAGAGCCATGTAAACCCCATACTAACTAGTCACACCAGGTGTGAATTTGCAGAAGCCAATACTCCGTCTCGACGAGCCGGATATATGGCTACTCTATTGTCTCCTAGCCATATGGAGTTTTTGGTACGCAACTGTTGGGGCTAGGACCTTCGTCCCTCACTGGAAAGTGAAACAAGTTATCAAGGTAGACTGTGGAACGGGCATAGCTAAGGTTGGAATGGGCCTTGGTGTAAAAGCTGGAATAAGCCGTAGGTAGTGCTGTTGCTAGAATGAAAGTGACGGTGGTGCGTATGGGCCTCGAGGCTCCCATCCCCTGGTGCTGCAGACACCACCTGCACATATGATAGCTATGCCGCCTTGATTATGGACTCCTCATTTTCAATAACCAGTTGTCAGGAATGGTTTAGGTTTAATTCTGCTCTGGATGGTGGTGGATGAATTGGAGGGCTTCCTGAGGTAGCTTCCAGCCCTGCAACTCTAGCTGCATGCAGTATTGTGTCAGCATAGAGGCCTCTTCAAATTGGGGCACTGCCTTCCTATTGACTCAAGGGGCTACTGGGATTTAAAAAAACATCCTGACTGTGTCTCCCTTGTCTCCAATGATAGATTCACCAAAAGTGTCTTCAAAAACCAAATCAAAGATATACAAATAAGGGGCACCCTAGAGCAGGCCCCTTTCTAGCAATATTGCAGTTTGTGCTAGGATTGTGCTAGAAATATATCAAACAAAGCACATTGCCATTTTTATAAGTGGGTTTCATAGCAGAGTGAGTTGGTGGGATATAAATGTTGATGGTAATTAGTAGTGAAGCAAATAGGTAGCTTTGTATTTGCAGATATCATTTGGACAGGCATCTGAGTATGTGGATATCTGCATCTAAAGCATGTATATGTGGCTGATTTGGTAATTTGGATTGATCAGTGGTTCATTTTGTGCTATTTAGTTAGCACTGTATGTATGCTCAATAAACCAAACAAACAGAACCGAAATACTTTGTTGTGGGTATCCAAACGGAGCAGGACAAATATTCAATCTGTTGGACTTGGGCAGTTTGCACACGTACTGATTTTTTGCATGAAATTGTATTTCATGCAAAATTAGTGATAACATGAGATTCCTCTTGGGCTAAATGCCGGCTTTATTTTCTTGCATTTGTTTGCTTTCCCGAACAGTCACGTGACCTTGAGTGATCCGTTGTTGGATTTAACAAATCCAGGCTCAAGCTACGCAATTTACTGGGTAAT
>QEPC01009174.1:1894799-1907682 GCA_003113815.1 Sphenodon punctatus | reverse complement strand
TCACTACCCGAGGGAGGTGTCCCCGGTGGACCGCAGGGGCCGATCCACGGGGTGAGGCAATCCTGCAGATAAGTAGGATATAGTGGGATCTTGCACTGCTAGGTGAATGGATAATAAAATGACAACTGAAATTCAGTGTTGATAAGTGCAAGGTGATGCACATAGGGAAAAATAATCCTCGCTTTACATACACAATGATAAGTTCTAATCTGGGTGTAAACACTCAGGAGAAGGATCTTGGAGTCATTGTGGATAGTTCCTTGAAGCCTGAATGACTGAATGTTCAGTGTGTGGCAGCAGTCAAAATGGAAAACTGAATGCTTTTCCCTTTTCTTTTTCTTTTATTAGGCCAATTTATATGCTGCCCTTCCTGCAGAGGCTCAGAGCAGTTTACAACAATCTAAACAATATTAAAAATCAACAACAATAATAAATCCACTTAATACCCCACCCAACCCTCCCCTATACCCCGCACTGCCATTCAACCCTATCCCTGCCTGCCAAATGCCTGCCCAGATAGAAAGGTCTTACATTGTTTCTGGAAGATGAACAGACTCGGGCTTAGGCAGAACCCCCAGAGGGAGGGAGTTCCATAAAGCCCTCGAGGCATTATTGAGAAAGGAATAGAAAATAAAAGGGAAAATATCATAATGCTGCTGTATAAATCTTTGGTACGACCCCACCTTGAATATTGTGTGCCATTCTGGTCGTCCCAACTCAGGAAAGATATAATAGAATTGGAAAAAGTTCAGAGAGGCAACAAGGATGATAGAAGGGATGGAATGACATCCATATGAGGAGAGGCTCAATGGGTTAGGGCTGTTTAGCTTGGAAAAGAGGTGATTAAGAGGGGATATGATAGAAATGTATAAAATCATGAGCAGTGTGAAAAAAGTAAATAGTGCAAACACAGTTCCCTTAATAAGAGAACAAGGGAATACTCTCTGAGGTTAAATGGTGGCAGATTTAAAACAAACAGAAGGAAGTACTTTTTCACTCAGCAGACAATACAAGTGTGGAACTCACTGCCAGTGGAGGCAGTGAAAGCCAGCACAATAACTTGTTTAAATGGAAACTGGATACATTCTTAGAGGATAGAACCATACAGGCTTGCTCGCTGGGGTTTAAAGCCCTGCCTACCAGTAGTTAGGAGATGGGTCGCACATCCATGACCTGTACTTATAATTCTCTTGAGCTACTTACTGTAGACTGTTGGGGACACTGGGATGCTGGGCTCAGTGGACCATGAGTCTGACCCTGTATAGCACTTACGTTTTTATGGACCAGTAGTCATTCCCATGTTGGCATGTACAAATGTTTACACAAGCGCAAACATTTGTATGGTTAACAAAATGTGGGGAAACCGAGTCACTGGAAGACGTGTTTAAGTCCATCCCTGTTCAGCAAAGGGCGTAAGCATGTGCCAACTTTAAGCATGTAGTTAAGTGTGCTAAATGTTAAATCTAGGGTTGCCAGGTCAAAACTTCTAAAATGAGAGACACTGAAGTAAAGGACGCCCATACGTTATGTTCCATGGGGCTGTAGCTTTCAGAATAAGAACACCCATTGTGTAAAGGATATGGATATGTTCAGATTGGAGAAAAGAAGGCTAAAGAGGGATATGCTAAGTGTATAAATACTTGAAAAGCCACCGTAAAGCAGATGGTGAACTCTTGCTATCGAGGGCAGTACAAGAAACAGTGGGTGTTAATAGACGTGACAGCAGAGTGTTGCCGTCATGACCTAACTCAGGTCGTGAACACACCGACAACACAGTCTGGACCTGGTCTGCCAGCACAAGAAATGTACTGGTGCCCAGTCTTCTGGGGAGGGTGGGGGGACACACAAGATGTGTGGCTGCCAGCCTCCATGCTGTGCCCAGTGCCTCATCCCCCCCCATCATGGGCAGCCAGTGATGGATCGTCATGGCAGCCCTCAACTGGGATGGGAACAGTGGGCTAACACACGTGATAGCCTGCTTAGGTCCGGTCGGGCGGGCCATTGCCCGGGTGTGTTGGCAGCTAGCCCGGGCTGTGATCCCAGAGGTCTGTGGTATCCCAGCCTGCGCTAGCCACCAACATCCCCGGGAGCAATCTGGGCCAACATCTGGTGACCCCGCTTAAAAACCTCCAGATATTGGAGGTTTTTAAGAAGATGCTGGATGAGCATATGTCTGGGATGATGTAGGTATGGCAAATCCTGCATCATGAAAAGGGCTGGACTTGATGATTCTTGTCATCCCTTCCGGCTCTATGATTTATGATTCTATAGAGCTGTGGCGGTTCTGAAATAAGGGATGCTCCCTTCAAAATAGAGGACACCTGTCAATCTTCAGTTCCTTTCACTCCAGTGGCACATGCATAAAGCTTATTGCATGATGTGCAGTGTCACTTCTGCACCTAAGTCCACTTACGCATATTGAAAATTCCACCCGAGCATATGAATGTCCTGGTGGAGGAATTCAGATGACATCACAGCTAGCATTTTCAAAGCAAGCTTGCTCTACCTTGGTGGCATACAGAATGACAGAAACATCTTCTCAGCCTGCATTTGGGATGGCATGAATAAATCATTTCTGGTTTCTTTAGGTTGTGAGTAATGTGTCTACCTTAAACTCTTGCCAATAAAATCTCTTACTGTATACATGCCATTGTACTCCTTCCTTTGTGGAAAAATGATAGGTTTTGACTTAAAATCAATTGCATATGCCCACAATCATACCTCCCAATTGGTCTCATTGCTGGCACAGAAATGTCTTCTTTGTTTGGAAACAAACATTCCCAGGTACTAAAGCTTATTAGTGATCTCATGGCATTCTTCATAGGAATGGGTATTGCATTTCTGGTCATTGTTGTTTGGGGTAAGAATTAGGGCTAAAATAAACAGGACTTAACATATTTACAAAGATAATTTGCGTAGTCATTCCCATGAACAAATATCCAAATTAGTCTTTGCCACTGTTGCAAAATACGTTTTGTTTGCTTGGTTTAGTTGGTTAGTTTGGTATTTGGTACTTTGGTTCACTTCAACGAGAAGCGAAACAAATATCCAGTGTGAATATCCTGTTTGTAAAAATTCGGTTGATTTGAACCGAATCTGTCAGACTGCTCTGCGCTGTCGACATTGATTTGTCTGGTTCAGTTTGCAATATCTAGCATTATAGCACATCCAGCTGCTCCACCTTCAGATGGCCTGTTGCTGTCGGATCCGTGGCTAGTGGGTGGTCATGTGGGGTAGCATGTTGTCTGAAAACACCCAGTGAGGAGGCCTTAATTAACAAGAATGAGTGTGAAATGACCAGAAATAGACTGTTTCTAATGCAATTTGAAAGAGGGACAATTTGAAATATATGTGCAAAGGCCTAACAGTTATGGAACTGAATTCTCCCTGGCCTAAACCGCTCACAGTCCATGCTTTTTAAATCTGTACTGGGATTCTTCTTGTTGAAAAGCCCCTTAATAAATATAATAACATTATCCTTATTTGCAATATGCCTGATTTTTCTAAATTAGAATCATAAGGGTGATGGATCTAATACTGTTGTTTAAACAGGCTACTCATTAACAGTTTTAAAGGCTGCTACTTCATCAATTAATAGAAAACAAACCAAACAACCTCCCCTATTTCTTGGTATGAAATAAATGAACAAGTCTGAAAATCATGGACATGGTGGTATGACCTTTGTTCTCCCAATGCCTCTCCTGCTAAATCAGTCCATATTTTTGTCTAGCCTCCAACGGGGAGGCCAAGATTAAAAGTCTTGTGTGTAATGAGAATGAATCAAATGGGTGTTATTTCTCTGTCTGACAAGTAGATTTTACTCAGCAGGATAGATTAGTGTTGTCACTTTCCAATCTCAAACAGTCATTGTCAAGAGAATAAAATATCCATTAAAAAGAGATTTTTTCCATGCTTATCTGAGGTGTTTCTGAGCCAAGCGTGCACTATTTTGTGAAGTACAGTAATGTGCTGGTACTCCTTTGATCATCTTGGTATTCTCCGACTTGGTTGGCAGCCAAAGCTCATTTCGCTCTCTGTCCAGATTACTAGGAACAGGAAAAAATGAACTGGATTGAACAGTTTGAGTCTTATTCACATCTCGCTTATCCCATCCTTGCATGTGGGGCTTCAATGCCTTAAGTGATCTTACAGTAGTGGAAGTGGCATCAAATATCAGGCCCTTGGTTGGCAACATAGATGAAGTTACCTGGGTTTTAAAATTATTACTGTCTTGAGCTTTTTCTGAAGCAGTGGTAGATTGAAAGAGGGTGGAGGACGACTCCTTCTTCCATGACCCTTTATGTGACAAGCTGCAGGTTGGCAACAAAAAATAAATAAAATCATAACACGCTATATGTGATCCAACTATAACGTGTGCTTTGTTCTGGTCTTTAAGCTTTTCAGTGATTTTGCACACCCCTTTTCCTGGTGTTTAGCACAACAGTGGCCTAGTAGTGTGGGGTTCTCAGATAAGGCAATAGAAGCAAAACAGATTCAGCAGGTAAAAATCTTTATTTCAAATAGTCAACATTCATTGACATTGACATTTCAATCTGAAATGAAAATTTGAACCAACTTTAACAATAGACCTCTGTCTTTGAGTGCTAGATTCCCTGAATTTGTATTTAAACTAAGCCCCCTTTCAGTTTAGTGGGGGTTAACAAATGAGATGTTGCTCCCATAAGCCCCGGATTCATCTGTTCGTTTTGTTGTGGGGCTGCCAGATGTTCACTGCAGGGCTGCTCTATATGGTGTCAGCCTGGGAAATGTGGAGTCTACCGTGTGGGCAATTCTGGAGCAATGTGCTGTGGGTGCCCATGTGGCCTCCCCATCCCCCCCCCATCTCCTGTGTGGAGTCTGCAGGTGGCAACTGGGGTGGGCCCGCGGAGCGACCACGGGTTCTGGGGTGGGCCCATGGAATGACCACCTGTTTAACACCCTGTCTTTCCAAATCCCAAACAATCGGAGAAGCCATGAGGGAGTTTCCTTTGGCAACCGTGTTGGAGGGAAGTGCAAGCAGGAGAGTGTGGAAATTCTGCTCTCCGTTACACCTAGTATAAAATTTGGCGAGTTCCTTCTAAAATGACCTTGGATGGATAATGGCATGGCTCAGAATAGCATTTGGCCCTCTTCCGTATAGCAAGGCGTGAACAAATCCTCCGCTGTTGCTGTCTGTAATATTGGGGCTGCTGTGCCAAAGGAAGCAGAGTTGCATCCCTGCTGGTGAGCATCATAAAATCCAATCCACATTTATTAGAGTTCAGTGTAAACTGTCTGATGAAACAGAAGTGGGAAAGATACAGGCAGGGTTTATAAATCACCTTCTAAATGCTGGGCCTGTTAGCTGCTGGCAGTGAAGCTGTTTTACATCTGACTGGCAGTCTAACACAACCTTGGGTGTCTTTAGATGGACCCGGGGGTGGCCACCCCTGGACCTGCTCTGGGGGTGGCCAGCTCCACGTCCCCTGTGTGCAGCCCTGTCTGTGCCAGGTTTATATGGACTCGGCAGCTGCAGTGGCTCATGGTCCACCGGCGCGATGCCCCCTCTACCATACCATGGCTGCTGACTGCAGCTCTATGGCATTGTCTGGGGCAACCCACTCGGACAGGAGCAGAGCTTCAGTGGCTGTCCGCAAGTAGATGGATAGCAGCTCTGCCTCTGGCTGGTGTCTCAAGTTTGAGCAGCCTGCTCAGCCAGTGGTGGTCCAGAATGTTCCAGAGCATGGCTAGCCAGGCTAGAGCGGAGAAGGTACCACCTGTTCCGCTCTGCCTGCTCGCTTTTAGACGGATGGACCATCCAGGTGTGAGGTGGAGGAGGGATGTGGGTGCTGTCTGGGTAAAAACACCCCTTGATACTGGAGTAAATCATATCTACACCTTAAGACCTCATTTACATTACAAGAGCAATGTAAAATGACCTTGGGTGTAAATGAGAATCAAACCCATTGAACCTAATGAAATTGCTCTCCTAAAGAGAACTAGACCCTTGATTGTGATTTTGGAGAGAAGCTTGGGGGAGGGAAGGGAGCAGTGGCACCCGTGTTGCTACTGCAGCTTCTGGGGCAACTGCATGTTTCTTCTGTCTAAAGTAGCTCTTCTGCTGACCATGGGGTGTTTTCAGACGTGACGCTGACACAGATTAATCTGCTTTAGCGTGGATTAATCCGGGTGCCAGTGTTACATTTGAAATGGACCATCAAATGTTATCCTAGTGTGGCTCCCAACCATGGCAGAGTTTAGACTGTCTCTTGGGAAACCCCAGGCTAAGCTCCACCACAGTTGGGAGCCAGCTGATGGACCCTGATAGCCTGCTTCACTCAACCCGGTCCAGAGTGGCAGTGGGGGCCGGGTGCCACGTTGGGGGGAGAGGGAGGGTTCATCTCGTCTGAAAGTACCCATTGTTTCTGGCCAGCTTAATATTGCGAGAGGCAGCCGTGCATCGGACTGAGAGCAAGAGACTTCTACATTCTAATCAAAACGCTAAAATACAAAATGCTAAATTCATGGGAATCCACCACATGGTGAAATTGCTAATGTTATCCCAGGCTTGTAGCTGCTTCTACAGCCGTTCATGCTATTGTGTGTTCCATTGGCTACCCAAGGGTTTCCTCCCATTACCTGTTGCCTGGATGAGACGCTGTTTCTCTGGGCTCCCGTATTACCGCAGACCAGAAGTGTGGTGGTGCGCTTACCTAAAGGTAACAGCAACTGCAAGAGAGCAGGAGATGTGATGACTGCAACCAGAATTTCTCAGAACCCAGTCTATGCTGATTGTGGATTGTGATGCGTATTTCCACAAACAGATGTAATGCCTAATGTTTGCTCCATACTGAAAATAGAAATGCCTAGTGTTATGTCTGATGTCCATGGACTTCCTCAACACTCTGAGCTAAGACATTCAATCTTCTTTCTGCCTTTGTCAATCCCATTTTGCAGATTGGATGAGAATTTTGGAGCTACAGGAGTGGCTCTATAGTGCATCGTTATGTTAAAACCACAAACATTCTATTTATTATAAAAATGAGATGATTTCTCCTATCCCTGTGAAATTTGGTACGGAGAATTGCTTGAGTGAAGGGTAGAATCTTTCCAAATTTCAGGCAAATGGATAAAAAACAAGAAAGGTACGTGCATTTGTAGCTTGGAGGCAGGAGGACATTTTCTCCCCATGTGACTTTTTTTTTTTTTTTTGCTCATGGAGGCTTACTTCTGGGAGCAGTATTAAGAAATCTAGCAGTGCCTGAAAATTCAAATGTGGCCTTAGTTGATTTCATATTTTTAGTTTTTAAAAATCTGAAGCATAGTTTTGAAGTTCCAATGTTTTGAAGTGCCCATTTTGCAGAGGAAGGGGATTGGGGCTGAAAGGTTCCGTGCCTCCACACTTTGCCTTGGTCTAAGTTGTTAAGTGAGCACAATATGTGAGATTGCAAGCCATGCAAGCAGTGAAGATGGTGTACAAGTTTAGGCGTGAGCCTTAATTGACAGTTTCCATGCTTTTTGGTGCATGGCTGAATTTGTAAGGGCCAAATGGAAGGTTTTTTCATTTAAGAATATCTGCCTTGGTGTGACAGTGAAATGTTTGAGTGGCTATGTGTACACTTCACTGCATCCGAATGCTTGCAAAACGTTTTAGTTTCTGTGGAAATGCTGCTTTGGTTCCTAGCAGTGGTGAGTTAATGTAGAGGCCAATGAGACTGGTACTCTGGGATACCAGCCCCAAATAGGGGCCCTCTGGTAAAACTCACAATAACTGCATACAAATGTACCAACCTCCGCAATGACAGAGCATGCATGAGTCTGTGGGATTCCTGTGGCAGAAATGCTTGACTGCAGCAGATGTCTTTTGCCTACATTTCAAAGTTCCCAAGCTCCAGCACTTGTTACAGGAAAGAGTGAGTTGGGGGGGTGGGGGGTTTGTGTATTAATGTGTATACACAGGTGGGTTTATGCTTTTCATGTCCTCTTAAGAAGTCTCAATCTAGCCCTTTTCACACAGACCCTCTAACGCTGATAAAGTGGGTGTTACATTTTATTATACATGTTGCAGGGCACCCATAGAGCACACCTGCAACATGTATAATAAAATAAAACACCCATTTTATCACTGTTAGAAGGTCTGTGTGAAAAGGGCCTCTGCCTCTGTTAGAGACTGATGGTCTGGAGAATTGCCCTGTGAGTCACTTTGTTAAATTGTGTCAAGTGTGTACCGTACAGAGTTCTGCAGCAGGCGGCTAGGTTTGGAGAGCAAAATTTTCCCTCTTCATGTGGAAAATATTAACTTAGAGGGTACCTCAAAGAACAAGGTTTCCGGTACCCCTTCAAGCCCTAAAAGAAGAACTGTGCCTAAGTTATTTTGACTATCTGCTGTTTGCAAGGAAATAGGAGCCTTCAGCAGAAAGATCAGCCTGCTTCTAACTTTCGCTTTTAACTAAGGTGGTTTTCCCCCTCCTGACTGGAAGCTGAGTTGAGTTTAATCTGTGGTTGGCTGGAAAATTTTTGATGACAGGAAAAGCTGTTTCTATGTGACTTCTTTTTTGCCAAAATTTTCATCTGAATTTTCAGTTGGCCAAAAAAATTCTGGTAACTACGCTTCCCATGATGCATATGTAAGGCAACCTTCCAAAATGGAGGCGGGAAGGAAATAGCGTCAGTGAAATGTCCAAAATCTGGGGATTTTTGTTCTGAGGGAAACATGTCCTGATTCAATGCAGATTTTTCTTTTTCTTTTCCTTAATTTTTTTTTTTTTAAAAAAAACGTAACTGGATACTCTTTGGTGGGTTCTTGTCTTCACAGCCCACCCAGCTTGCATCTCTGTATAGGTCACCACTTGTAACCCAACATCCCTGAATGTGTTGATGGCAGAGCAAATTGAACTGTGAACTTTTCTCTCCATCTACATGAGTCTTTACCCCCAGAGTTAAAACTGGGTCTATTAGTTGCGTAGAGTAGTGGGCTCATGAACCTGTGGGTGTTCTGCAACCACAAGACTGTTAGAGGGGGTCAGTGGCGCGAGACACATCCATGTACGAACACCCAGGAATCTGGGTGTTCATGCGTGGGTGGGTCTCATGCAAAAGCCGTGGGGTGGGTGGGTGTGCACTGTTAGGACATGGGCCCACTCCACGAGTGAATATTGGGGGCTGGTACCCCAATATCCAAATGACCTCTTAAATTTAGGGGGAATTAACCAAATTTATTCAAAGGGTCTGGGATGTGTGTCAACTGGGATCAGTCTGAGGACGCGAGGCACTGCCAGCTGGCTGGAATTTCCCTCCCACACCCCAACATAGGCCATTTTTAGACGAGCCCAGCGGCGCCCGCGCTTGTTTTTCGAAGGACCCGGCAGTCCGTTCTCCACGTGACGCTGCTGCCAAATGTGGGCGATGCGCATCCATTTTCGGCCGCAAACTGACCGGGTCGGCGATTGAGGCCGGGCAGACGCGGCTGGAAATGGATGAGCATCGCCCGCGCATGCGCGTATTCGGCGGCAGCATCACGTGTAGAACGGACTGCCGGATCTTTTGAAAAACAAGCGCGGGCGCCGCTGCGCTCGTCTAAAAACGGCCATAGAAAGGGGATACTCTGATACAAATAAAGGAGACTTATTGACAAAGGACTAAGTAGAATACATGACAGTTCACCCACGGGTCAATTAGGGTGATACAAATAAGTTTCTATACCCTCCCACCAAGCACAGTTGACATACACCAGAGTAACCAGACTGGAGGGTTTGCTTGTAAATTACTGTGGGTGTGTAAGTGGACATGGCGAGAGGGGGGAAAGGGGAAAATAAGCAATATTACCTGTCCAATCCTGTTGAAAAGGAACAGGTAACCCTGTAGATCCAGCGGCGTTCGGAGGGGCGGGGGAGGAAGCTTGAACAGACCAAAAGGGGGTAATGGTCTGGGAGAGAGTCTTGAGGCAAGCACGCACAGAGTAACCTGCTTGTGTTTGTGTTCAAGAATGACCCAATTTGCTCACGGGGGTGGCGGGGAAGGGCAGTTATAGGTTTCTGAGAGGCAGGGCAAGGGGTCTCAAAAGGCACTTGCACAAAAGGTGTCCCAGAGGCACTCAGTAATGCTAGGGCTGAAAAAGAAACCTTTGCATGATGTGTTGGGGGAAACAAAGCTTTGGAGGATTTCAATGGGGGGCATGGCAGGATGAACAACAGGGCAAAAGGGAGTTTCTATAGACGGGAGGAAAGGCTATTTTTAAAGGGGCGTGGAGCGTTCAGCCTAAGGATCGATCTATTGCTCGCTCAGAGATTTGGGCGGCCGTGGAGGGCTCATCTCAAAAGAAGGAGGCCACCTATTTTTGACTGCTCCATTGTTTTACCCGGGAGCCTCCTTTGTTTCATTCTTATTCCTTCTGACCAGATCGGTTTTGCATGGGGCGTTTTCTTTCTTCTTCCTTTTCCCTTCTGTTTCCCTGCACCTGTTGCCCTGTGTCTCGTGGGGTGCAGCCAAGGGGGGGGGTCTATGGTTTCTGAGGGGGGAAATGGTGTCCTTCCTAACAGCACGCTCCTGCCGAGGCATGCACCCCCACCCCCATCCATCACCTGCACACAGAGCAACTGGCAAAAACAGTGGTTGCTCTGTGCATGGGTGATGGATGGGTGGAGATTGGTGTGCACCTGTCTACACCCTCCCCCTCCACACACGCACCTCCGAAAACACCCCTCTTACCCCCCCCCCGTGTGGCCCGTTTAAAAAGGGCCAGTGGGTCACATCCTCTTATGTTCTTAATGCAGCACAAGCGCTGCCATAATGGGTCTGACAAATGGTCTGTCTAGCCCCGTATTCTGTTCTCAACACTGGCTGCTAACAGAGGAGAGTGTAAGAGAAGCGTCCAAGCAATTATTATACAGTGAATTCCTTGTCATTCCCCGCTTCTGACAATTAAAAGTTAATGGACTCCCTGACTATCTTACCAATAGCCATTGATGGTTCCATCCTCTTGGAATTTGCCTAATCTCCCATAGCAAGGCGTTCAACTGAGGCCGCTTTTAGACGATCATGCTGTGCACTCGCGCGGGATTTCAAAAACCCTGCGAGGAGCGATTACACGTGACGCCGCCGGCAATCGCGCGCCTGATATGGCGCCGCGCATTCTTTTAAAGTCGCGAATGACCTACCGCGATCAGGCTCCCAGCTAGTTCACGGCTTGAAAAGAATGCGCGGTGCCGTATCAGGCGCACGATTGCGGCGTCGTCACGTGTAATCTCTCCTCGCGGGGATTTTGAAACCCCACGCGAGTGCACAGCGTGATCGTCTAAAAGCGGCCTGAGAATGCAGCGTTTTGTGAAAGAGATGAAAAATGGCTCTGTGCTCAGTGTTCATATAGCCAAGTTGCGCTGTATCATATTTG
Source organism: Sphenodon punctatus (assembly GCA_003113815.1). Lineage (NCBI taxonomy): Eukaryota > Metazoa > Chordata > Lepidosauria > Sphenodontia > Sphenodontidae > Sphenodon > Sphenodon punctatus. The sequence goes on along the minus strand of QEPC01009174.1, from coordinate 1,896,314 downwards.
TTATATCTGAGACACAGTGGAACCTAGTGGATAATGTATTTGATGTGGGAGATCAGGGTTCAATCCCGTCTTAGCCAGGAACTCACTGGGTGGCCTTGAGCAAGCCATTATTTCTCAGTCTCCGTTCCCCATCTGTAAAATGGGAATAGTGACCTCCCTCCCTTGTTTTGAAGGTGAACAAGATAAGAATTGCAAAGTGTTTTGAACACCCAAAGTGCTATTGAAAATGAGGCATATGTTAAATAGGCAAAAGAGATTTGGCAAGACTAGCACAACTTGTTCTCCTGTGCGCAAGTCAAGTGTATTTTCAACATCCCCCAGATGCATAGCACATGTAGTAAGTAACATGTTTAAGTTCTCAGTAACAATCTTCCTTATTATATGGTAAAAAGGTGGATAAGGTGTGTACTAAGTGAGCAGGTGAAATAAACTTTGCTGAGAGGAGTGTAATGAAGAATCCATAATCGACAGTGGGGCAGATACCTCCAAAAATCCCCTGCAGCTAAGATAGGGGAACTCGTATTTAAATTGTGCCCTGTGAATGTGTGAGGCTCTGGCTTTGGACATGCATTCCAGGCGTTCATTTCTGCCAAATATGTTTAGTATTTATTTAACCCACAGATGTTGCCATATATGGGTATCTACTTAAACATTTTTCTGTCTATTAGGAGACTCTTTCTTGCTTTTTTAATCAGGAAAGGCTTCCTCGTTGCCCATTGTTGGACATAACCATTGTTAGGTTGTTCATTGATACAAGAATCAATCTCCATAAGACTAAATTGGCTTTCTCCAATGTATATGTGACTCTTCATTTGGGTACTCGAAAGACTACCCAAAAATGTGAATAATGCCCGCGAATAATAAATCCACTACCTACTTCAGCTCTATAGTGGCCTTAGCTGTTGATGGCACTTCAGTTCCCAAGCTATGATTGTAACACTCTGGCCTTAGCAGATGACTTCTTGTTTTACATAACAGAACTGGAAAAGACTACTCAGAGGGGCAACAAAGGTGATTAGGGGTATGTAACAGTTTCCGCACAAGGAGATGCCCAAAAGAAATAGGATGACTGTAGGAGTATATGATGATTTTATGAGTCATGAATGGTGTTGAAAGTAAATAGGAAGTTGTTGCTTACCATTTTTCATAATAGATGAATACTAATGAAGGGTTAGTATTTTATTTACTTTTATTTATTTACTAAATTTATACCACGCCCCTCCTGAATACAGCTCGTGGCGGCTTCCAACAATAATAAAAAAATACATATAAAAACAAATATAAAACAATTTAAATGTTTTAAAACAGGGCCCAGGGATACAATTTAGCATAAAAACAATAAACAGGGTAGGGGAGATAACAGACCCTAACCCACCCTCCCCCCAACCCCAAAGGCCTGGGCGAGCAGTCAGGTTTTACAACACCGTTGGAATGTCAACAGGCTTGGGGCTAGGCGCACTTCCCCTGAAAAGGAGTTCCAAAGATGCGGCCCGGCCACCGAGAATGCCCTCTCCA